>JAUZSU010180682.1:0-12586 GCA_034780255.1 Parotocinclus maculicauda | reverse complement strand
GTTTAATGGGACCAGCCGGTTATTAGGACCAAAACGATCGCGTCCCGATGTGGTCCCATTAACCGGAATCGACTGTATTGGGCAACTCTTAGACATTCAGACCGCACAACGCGCTTGACAGTAAACAAGACATAGCTGTTATCATTGACCGGTGAAATTATATTTGAAAATGGCACAGTAAGGAACGTTGCAGAACGATTTTATTCCACAATTTCATAATATTTTGCCATGTTAATTTTGGCAGTTGTGCTAGTTCATCAAATGAATAACAAGGAACGTAATTCCCTATAACACACACACACACAGACACACATTGGCCCTCTCTAGAGGTACAGCAGCGCTTTTGTTTGTGTTCGAGCATAAAAATGCCGACCAAACCGTCATACAGAGTTGCTTTCAGTTCTACCTACACAGTCCCAGCAACCCCTGGGTTGCCAGAACACTCGATCCACTGTGTTCAGCTCAGTGACTTAGCACGAAGTCCCAAATATGATGCATGCAGTCAGGCAGTGCTCCAGTGCCCTGATTATAATCCCCTGACCGGCCTCCCCTCCCTCAAACAGCCATACTTACACTACATTCTCAACTGCAAACCTGGGTCCCCGTATCGGTGGGATATTATTCGAGAATACAATGTTAAATAGAGGTGTTTTAGTGAACACTGTTAGTTTGTTGGTTGTAATTAATTAGACAGTAGCTAGTTAATAATTCCGTAATGATATTGTGATAACAGGGTAAAACGGTATCACTCCGCTCATTCGTTGCCAAGTAGCGACCAACGTCTAAATATACATATAACATTAATTAATAAGTCAGTTAATTGGTAACGATTATCTTTTCTTGAACCTTCACTTATTTAAACCTTGTGTTTCAAACTATATAAACGAAAGCAAGCTGATCTTGTAACCAATCTATCTGCTTTGTGCATGAAGCGCCATCTAGCGACCGTTTATATGTCAATAAGAGCAGTTTCTTGTCTGAGACTCGGCGCGATTTTTTTAAAGATATTTTAATTAGATAAATCCAGTAATAAATTAAACGTTTAAATGATCTCGCCTTTTTTAGTTGATGCAGGTCTAACCGGTCCGTATATGCTAAGGTAGGGTAGGGAATTGTTCCTGGTGGACCTACTTTTTGGCGGAAGGTACTAGTAGCCAGTATTAAAACAAGTTCAGTGTTGGTTCAAGTCTTTGGTTTATTGTGTTTCTCTATTTTGTTTTAAAAAAAACCTGTTGTGTAGAAGCACAGAGCACTGGAAGTGTGTTTTCATGAATAACATCACGGCTGGATTAATCACTGTACTCCTGTTCAAGTCGTTTCTGCGACCAAATCACAACCCTACTGAAAAAATAGACCAGTATGATGCTGGACTTGGTGGTTACCAGTGTTTGTTGTGTTTTGTACATGTTTTTGCTGGGGATGCTGGTGACCAGTACATTCTGGTCTTTACTGGGGGTGCTGGTGACCGGTACATCCTGGTCTTTACTGGGGGTGCTGGTGACCGGTACATCCTGGTCTTTACTGGGGGTGCTGGTGACCAGTACATCCTGGTCTTTACTGGGTGTGCTGGTGACCAGTACATATTGGTCTTTGCTGGTTCTTGGATGGTTGTGACCAGTACATGCTGGTCTTTTCGGGGTTTGCTGGTGACTAGCACATGCTGGTTGAACAAAACTAGCCAGATCATACTTTGCAACCAACTTTGCCAGCAAGGTTATGCTGGTCAACCAGCGGGAACCAGCACCACACCAGCTTAAAGCAGCATGGATCTGATGCTGGTCAATGCTTGTTTTCTCAGCAGGGTCACCATGATCTTATTCATGATAACCCAGGAAATGTACTGTGAGATTTCATAGCAAAAAAATGTAAATGGCTTGACAGTTTGAATATGAACTTTTACAGTTTGACCATAAAGTCCACATTTCTACTATGATTGTTTGATGGTAATTTGGCCACTTCATGGTTCCATTGTCAAAATTCATAAACCTGGTTGATCATGAACTGACTTCTCTACTGAAAATAAACACACCAGTATGATGCTGGACTTGGTGGTGACCAGTGTTTGTTGTGTTTTCAACATGTTTTTGCTGTGGATGCTGGTGACCAGTACATCCTGGTCTTTACTGGTTCTTGGATGGTTGGGACCAGGGCATGCTGGTCTTTCTGGGTATGCTGTTTAAACAACAAAACCAGCAAGATATACTGGGCAACCAGCTTTGCCAGCAAGGTTATGCTGGACAACAAGCAAAACCAGTAACACACCAGCTTGAACCAGTATGGATCTGATGCTGGTCAATGCTTGTTTTTCAGCAGGGCGTTAATGCTTTCACAGTTCTACTATGGATTTTGATGGTAATCTGGTCACTTCATGGTTCCACTGTCACGTTTAAGTGTACCACTTTATTCCGTATTATTAGGTACACCCAATGAACTGCTTGTTAGACGATTGCCTAGGCTATTTTGGCCACCCAAGCAGGTCCAGTCCCCTTTTTAAGTCTTGGTCCTTCTTTATTCAGGGAGTTTTTCCTTGCCACTGTCGCCCTAGGCTTGCACAATTTGGTTTTGGCCTTCTAAGATAATATAAGATTGTAAAGCTGCTTTGAGACAATACTCCATTGTAAAAAGCTCTATATAAATAAATTTAAATTAGAATTTGATTGAAGGGCATCTGTAACTCAAATAACCGCTCGTTATCTCGTATCTCCTACATCTGACCAGACACTGGTTCAGCTCTGAAAGGTAAAGTGAACCAGCACCGTGTCAGAGAGAAACAGAGACAATAGCAGGAGGAGAAAGTGAACGTGATCTTCCATAACACTGAGGTTCTGCGGCTCTACTCATGTAACATCTCTGAGCCACGGAACGAAACCTTATATAACATGATAATAAATATTAAACGTTATATCGTATGAAGATATGCATGAGTGTCTGAAAAAGATCAAGAGAAGCAACAAATGTACTCATTTATTTATGGTGGAAAACCATCCAAAGTAGCAAAACTCATTTATGCTCCATAGCCTTTAACCTAACGTGAGTTGTCTTTATTAATGTTTATTGTTTTATTTTATTTACCATTGTTTTGATCTGTTTGGAAGTTTTTATGTGTATTGCTTTGTTTAAAATTGTGCAGCACTTTGTTGCAACGACTGTTGTTTTGAAGGTGCTATAGAAATTGAGTTGAGTTGAGTTGAGTTACGGTAATGGACTGGACCAGAAGGTCCAGGGTTCACTTCTGCCAAGCTGCCACTGTTGGGTCGTTGAACAAGACCCTTAACCCACAATAGCATGGATTGTAAGAATGTGTCGGTTGTAAGTCACTTTGGATAATTACTAAATACAATGAACGTGTGTGTGTGTGTGTGTGTGTGTGTGTGTGTGTGTGTGTAGGCTGATCTGGAATCAGGAGGACTTCCTGCATGTGAAGCTGCAGTGAACCTGGCTGGTGAAAACATCTTAAACCCTCTAAGACGGTCTGATCATACTCATTAACTCTTGTCTTTTTATATTTTGTAGTAGCTCCCCCTAGAGGAATATGTCATTATTTGGGTTGGTTTTTTTTAGGTTTAATTTTATATCAGCGCTGTAGATAAGGCCAGACTTTTTTTAATTGCTTGTTCCTCGGGTGTCCCTACTTAAGAATCTACTGAGGAGGGGTGAAAAAAAATTAAAATAAATCTTTATTTTTCAGCACTCTAAAATTTCTCGAGGACTATGTGGAATCAATACAAGGAAGGAATTTTTTATTTAAAAATAAAATAAATTTAACCTTCAATTAAATTAAACCATCGGTGCTGCGGCGGATCCAAGAAATACAACAAAAAAAATGTAAAAAAATTTTGTATTCTTTAAATATGATCATCGGCAGATCCGCGAAAGAAGCAATTAAAAAAAAAAGTCTGACCTAAGAACTAAAATCTGTTTTGTAGGTGGAATGAAGGTTATAAGAAGGACGTCTTCTCCAGTCGAGTTCTTACGACAAGACTGCTGGCTGCAGCCATCACTTCCTCCCAAAATCCTCCACGCTCTTGGGTTCTGGTCACTGGAATTGGTAAGCAGCAGTAGTGTTGATAACACAGCAAACTGTGTGACATCATGACCTTTTTTTGCTTGTATGGACCAATGTAGAAGAATAAGAATTTAAATGAGGGTGTAATAACTAGCCAATGGGTAATCCTACACGTGCTAGCAAGATTGCTCATGGAGAAGTGGAGCTTGGGGGGAAAAAGCAGAGTGCAGGAACTAGATGAAGAAGTGTGAGAAGTGCATGGACCAGCAGGTGAAGTGCAGGAAGTGGGTGGAGAAGTGGTATGTAATTGATTTCTCATAGCTAGTGCTAACATTAGCTCGTTAATTACTAAGATATTAAATCCAAATCTCAATTAGTACTTTATGCTAAGCTACGCTGTGTATGCTAGGCTATGCTGTGTAGCGCCAGATGATGGAGGTCATATCCGATTGCAGACATGCTCCTCGTTGTTTGCCAGACTGGAACTGTGGTGGCCTAGTGGGTAAGACACTGGACTATGGACCAGAAGGTCCAGGGTTCAAATCTCACCTCTGTTAAGCTGCCACAGTTGGGTCCCTAAACAAGGCCCTTAACCCACATTGCTTGGATTGTAAGACTGTATGAATTGTAAGTCGCTGTAATGTAATGCAATGCCAGACTCCATATTTGTAGTTCTTTCCTTGTTTTTCTTCAGCTTGTTACAAAGCGAGTCTGGAGACTCAATACACAGAGGAGAGTGAGTGGACGCCCTTTGACCTCTGGTCTCAGCTGGTGAAGGAGTGGGAGGAAGCAGCACGACTTCCTGCTGGCGTAGCTAAAAACACCAGACAGTCGATTGTCCGATCAGGTGAGACACCACTCACTGGCTAGCTTAGCTAGCTTCTAGAGGATGCAGAAGCTTTGATGTATGTTCCATATCCCTCTGTTCCAGGGGTGGTGTTGGGGCGTGACGGCGGAGCGATGAAGCAGATGGTAACCCCGTTCTGGCTCGGTTTGGGAGGAACCTTAGGTTCTGGTCGCCAGCCTTTCCCGTGGATCCACGTTTCAGATTTAGCTGGAATAGTCGCTCAGGCTGTGCAGCCGCCCCAGACTCCGCCCCCCTCAGAACCTGAAGTGTTTAATGGAGTTGCTCCGAGTTTAAACACCAATCTGGAGTTTACCAAAGCGATGGGACGCGTCCTGAGCCGACCCACTGTCTTCCCCGTGCCGGGGTTTGTGCTTAATGCTACATTCGGGCGTGAGAGGGCTGTGATGCTGACACAGGGGCAGAAGGTCAAACCCAAAAGAACTCTAGAGGTGGGGTTTAAGTTCAGGTATCCAGACTTGGATTCGGCTCTGAGCAACATCATCAGAAGTTAACAGAGCTGGTGCCTTTAATCTCACTATGACCTCATCTTGGAGGAGGCGTGGCTTAGCTCCTGATGCCACGACCTGAACTAAATAGAAATCGCTCATTACCAAACCGTGGTTCTTTTATTGTTCAGGTAGCTACAGTAAAAGTTGTGTAGTTATCAAAAAGGTGTGTGTTTTAGCTGTTTGCATGTTGTATGCTGTTTTAATGTCATAATAAAAGTATTTTCAAAGGAGTCTTTATGTTTCTGTTTCTTGTCTTGCCAGGCAGGTGTGTGTGTGTGTGTGTGTGTGTGTGTGTGTATATATATATAAATTGTAATTTATGATTTTCATTCAAATTTTTTTTTTACAAAAAAGTTAAATATGGTATTAAATATTTAAAATGTTTACTTTTACAGCATCGAAAATTTTCATTTTTCAAATTTTGAATTTATTTGACTTTTTAAAATTTTACTTTTATTTAATTTTTTTTAATGTGTGGATTTTTGTAATTTATAGTAACATTTATTTGGTATTTTCATTCCAAAGTCAAATTTAAATGTGGATTTTTATTGTTAGTAAAATGTATTTCATTTTTAAAACTTTGAATGTAAAATAATGATTTTTCTCTGACTAAAAACTTAAATTCACAAATTGTATGTACAGTGTATATATATATATATATGTGTGTGTGTATTATGAGGAGGTTCTGGTCTCTTTTTATGATGTTGAGAACCAGTCTCATATCTACTCTTACACTGGTCAGTCTTTCACTGAGAGACTCTATCCAATATTCAGTCCAGGTATCAGTGATGAAGGAAAAAAAATAGGACCACTGATCATCTGCCCTGTGAGTGAAGATTCACACTGATGACTGTAATTATTCATGAGGGGTATAAAACTCTGTCATTACAGATGATCATGTGTTATAACTTACTTATCTTAGCTGTTTAATCCAATCAGGGCCACAGACTGGGTAACTGGTAACAGGGTAACTGGTAGAATGGGGTTCAAGGAGCCACCCCAGGACAAATTGACAGTCAAGTGTGGGAGGAAACAATGGGGAGAACCCTCTCCTAACTCCTGTGTAATACTGTTTAAATTCTTTTCAAATGTTGTATCCGTTGATGGATGTTGGTTTGTATTTGCTCTTCTGAAAGATTGAAATGATAAATCACACACTCGTTACGTACGTTTAATTCATTCTCATTTACCTAATGCGTATCTTTAGGGGTGTCCAAGGATACTTTTGATTTCTGCACAAAAAAAAAGTCCCCATAGTAACCAACAGAATGTTATCACAGGGTTAAAATGTCAGATCTTTGGATCCATGTGGGATCATATATAATATTTATATCAGCTATGTGAATGTGTTTTAATTTAGTAACTATTTAAAAAATACTGTAACTTGTCATTTAATTGTTTTCCTTTTTACCTCTGAAGATGTTAAATAAAACAACTGGCCAACTAAAATGAGGAATGAATCAATTAAAAAAAGAATAAAAGTACACTGCTTATATAAATCGGGGGATATTTGATTATGGGAGATTTCATTTTAAAGTATCCCCTAGTTTCTGTGAGCAGTATATTTCTCACACTCTTTATTATATTTTTTTAGGTCCTGGTATTGTTAATGATCTAGCTAATGAAACTAATGGGAATGGGAAACCACTGAGTTACACGACTCGGTTGGAAATCTGGCTGTTTTACAACCAGCTGATAATCTCACAGAAACCTGATATAAACTGCAAACATTAATAGTAAATCAACAAATTATTCTTTTTTGCAAGTATATACTGCATTTCAGTATCTACAAAGTGTTCAGTGGCTGTTTCGCTGCCTTCAACCCTGTGGTATGTCTAATTCCGAGGTTGCCAGATCCAGCCAGAAAAAACGTCAATAGAAGTCAATGGAAAAGGGGACAAATAAAGTCGTCTTTATAATATTTGACCTGGTAAACGTGAATAAAACTGAAAACTATTGGTAACTGGTATATATAAGTACTCCGATTACTGGGATAAAATCCAGCTCTCTTTATCTATTTTTATCTGATATCTAATGACCTCTTGAAAGATCAAAAAACAAGCCCAAATAAGCAATAACACTTTAGAAACAAGCCCTAAAACCCCCAAATACCCATATTTGTAAGAAAATAATCAAAAAGTCGCTTCTAATAAGCGGATATGACCACTGGGACTGAAAGCCGCTTATGCTTTTAAAAAGATGCAGGGGAATTATGGGAAATGTAGTGCCTGTAGTAAAGTCTATATTTAAAGGGCTATATTTATTTTTTTATTAAAAATCAACACGTTATTTAAAGCTTTGTTGGGCATGGGCATTGTTTTTACGCAAATAAACAAAATACTAATAAAATAAGATCAAATAAAATGGCTTGCAGGACACCGCGCAGGCGCCACATACACGTTTGCGTGTCCTCAGAGCGCATGCGCGGCAGTAATGAAAGGCTGCAGGTTTGCTGTAAGCGGCTCAGTATGGAGCGAAGTTTCTGGAGGTTTCTTACGCAACAACTTCTCCCGAAACGGATTAATTAAACCGGTTTGTTTCTTCGTTCGCTGTGCGGTTCCTATAGAACTGCTCCAGCTACTGTTCATAGAAACTTTATAGTATTCTGATTTTGTTTATTTACTGCTGTTCTCAAAGAAGACAGAGGCAGGAGAGAAGAACAGAAAGGTTTGTGTTTGTTACGACAATCCTTTTTCATGCTGCCGGGGAAAAACAAAACATGCTGAACTTTCTAGAAACTTTTATCTTGTTCCTTTTCTGTTTGTCAAATGCGAAAGCTTTAAATTAATAATAAAGGCAGATTTTACCTCGAGACTTTGGAGTTTTATCATAAATTCGCAACGCAATACAGTTTAACCGTTTAATATTAATATATTTTTTAAACCTGTGTCCTCTTATATACGCTAAAGGTGCGAAATGAACTGTTTTCCACTTGACATCGTGTTACTTTAATTTGTTTCTTACATTTTTATTCTAGATTACATTACGGTAATGTTAGTATTATATTCACATTTCTTACTTCGAAAGTTTGTGTTGTTTGCGGAAAGTTAACACTTTCCATTAATATGCGTTTATCTCCAAGATACAATTTAATTTATTTATCTGAAGCTTTTGCTTTTTATAAACCACAAACTGATTTCTGTTTTCTGTCCTGGGCTTTTTGGGGTTCAAGGGATCATCTACAAACTACAGTACAGTCAATTCCGAGATCAATGTTTATGATGTTATATGTCATGTAATATTAATGTTTATGATATCTTTTAGTATGTAATAATAATGTTTATGATGTTATATATTATGTAATATTAATGTTTATTATATTTTTATTAGATATGATTTAATTTGAATGCCTGTGAGCTGCGGTAGGTCTTGGGGAAATAAACTAGACCCCTTTTCTTTTGTTTGAACTGCAACATGTTTGATTTTCCTGTTTTCATTACTGTGTAAAAATGAATTCATTTTGTTTTATAACTCAAGTTCGTATTTATTTAGGGATCGTAATATGAACTTTTTGTGAAAGGCTAAATTCTAGGTTTTTAATTTCACAGCAATGACAGTGAGCTTCTAATTAGTTAGTGTTTTTCTTCATTCTTCATTCTCAAATCCCTCTGACCTTGTCTTTAATTGTTTTTAATAAATAAAGGGACCCAGTTTTGGATAAATTGAGGTGAAACATTGACTCCAAATCTAAGGGTGAACTGTAGGGGTTTGCTTAAGGGCCCAACTTTGGCACCTTGGCAGAGGTGGGATTTAAACCCTAAGTCCAGTGCCTTAACCGCTAGACCACCACAGTCCAGTTCGGTTAATCCGTACGATACCTGGGTACGACACGCTCTAGACCCCTTGAGGGGGTGACCTTGGGAACGGTTCGGTTGTCACAGTATGCAGTAGCTGAGAATCGCTGTGTTGCATAATTAATATATACAGTCGATTCCGGTTAATGGGACCACATCGAGACGCGGTCATCTTGGTCCTAATAACCAGCTGGTCCGATTAAACAAACATGCCCCATGTTACAAGACGGGACGTGCTATGTAACATATTAAATGTTTATTAAATGTTTATTAAACCTGTGCGATTTACACGTATAGCGAACGTACAAACAAGAACTTTGTTCATTGAAAAATACATTTGCAAACAAGTTTTTACAACACAATGTATAAGAACTCAGCATGCGAAGCATAATACTGTAAAAAAACTAGTTCTTACTAAATTCCAGTCAACGTTTCAAGAACTTATCCAGTGTGATATGATCCGCTTTAGCAGGGGTTAAGTGGCTTCCTTTTTTGTAGTAAATGGAAATGTTAGGCAAAGACCTGTAGGTGGCAGTAGAGGGTAGAGTTTTCGGGTAGTGATGCCAGAGACGAAGAGTTTCTTGGGATTTTACATACGGATATTACATACTGTACACGTTTTTGGTCCGATTAAGCGGAATATTGGTCCAAATAAGCAGAATAACATTACACGTATTTAATAGAATTTGCTTCGGTACTTTAGGATTTGGTCCGAATAAGCGGCTGGTCCTATTAATCGGTGGTCCAATTAACCGGAATCGACTGTACTTCTACCGTCAGACACGTTCTATGACTCATGATTCACCTCTAAACTTCCCACATGGTAATTTTTGTCTTGTATGTGGCTGCTCACTAAAGCACTCTATGTAGCTGTGGTGGCTTACTGGACTATGGACTAGAAGATCCAGGGTTCAAATCCCACCTCTGCCACAACCTTGCTCCTTGAGAAAAGCCCTTAACCCACCATTGTTTGGATTGTAAGACTGTCGCACTGGATAAGGGGCGTCTGCTAAATGACATACATATAAATGTACCAGGTGTGATTTGGCTTCCAGGAGCAGTTAGGACACGATGTATTGAAAGTGTTCGATATTACTGCCCGTGTTTGTCTACCCGTATGAATGATGCAAATTTGAATCATGATATTTAAATATAGGAAAGCACCAATCAGCATCCGGTCTTAAAAATTAGAATAAATTATTATAGGGTATGAAAATCTGTCTTTTAGCTCTCGACATTGGAGTCATAAACAGCTGGTCAAATTAAAAAAAAAAAGGTTTAGCATGTGTATTTGTAGTGCCATAAATATGATTTCTGTCATACTTTGATGTTTTGTTTACAAATTTGCTGTTAATTTAATCCATTTTATGAACATTGATTTAATTTGTGTTTAAATAGTAGACTTTGCATGGACTCTTGCTGGAGATATAAAATGTAAATGTTTAAGCCAACCATACTGCCTTCACCAAATAAACCTAGAAGTGCAGAGCGCCGGTCATTTGACCAATGCGACTTCCTACAAGTTGTGGAATCTTGGATCGACCTAATTAAAGATTTTAATGATACTGCATGGCCTGTTCTGGAAAGTAGACTCATTCTTGAGAAGACTCAAGTGGACTCAATGCCTTGTGACTGTGTGCAGCCTGTGAGGTATGTTTAGTTATGTTTCTATTTTATCTTGCAGATTTTGGTTCTACTGTGTATATGTTGTTAATGTACGCTTGTAACTGGAGATTCACGTTACACGTTACAGTAGGTTTTCGGATGGCGCGTGGACGGAAGCATTCCACTGACACATTTACGTATTGTTTGCAACGCAGTTTTGTTGTAGAAAACACCCTTTGTATTTACATTATATTAGCTTATAAAGAGACTATGTGATTATGGTAATGCCTGGTTTCGATCGACGACCTGATCCACAGAACGTAATGCGGTCGTTAAACAGCGCATACCTGTACTGTAGTATCGATATCTGTCGGATAAAATGACCGAGCTCTCTCTTTCTCTATGTATGAGATCAGGAGCAATGCGTGCTCAATGGGCTCATTGTGTCCTGGAGAACTGTATCCCGCGGTAAACACTTACACACGCACGCGCGGATTCGGTTTCTCCGCCTGATCGGCGCAAGCTGTGGGTTTTTTCCCCTCTCTCTCTTTCTCCCTCGCTCAGCATTGGATTGGCTTTCAGGTTCACATTTTATTCCTGAATCTCACCCTAATGTGGAAATCAGCAGGAGACCTTAAACACCAGTGACAGCCTGATAATGCAGCGACAAATCACATTACGCTGCAATTCAGGACTCGTGGGGATGCTGGAGAAAAAAGGGCTAGAAAAAAGTCTCAATATGAGACAAAAAAGGCTTTTTTTTGACGCACACGTGCTTACATGCTGCTGGAGTTTCGAAACACCCCTAAATGTGCAGCCAGCAGTGTCCTATGAGCACAGATGAAGGATTAATAGGATGACTAACACAAACTGAGCAGTACTAGAGGACCTTTTGTCTCTCAGCGTCTCTCGATGATGTGTACAGTGAGTAAACAATAGTTTAACACTCCAGCAGCACTGCTGTGCCTGATCCAGTCCGACCAGGGCAACACACTAATACGCCACCACCAAATCAGTGTTGCTGCATTGCTGAGAATGATCCACCACCCAAACAGGGCCTGATCTGTGGTGGTCCGGTGGGGGTCCTGACTATTTCAGAACAGCATGAAAGAGTGAAAGAGTGAAGTAACTAATGCAGAACAATAGATGTTTGTAATTGTAGAACTACAAAGGGAAACCATAGGGTACATGGAACTGATCAACTGGATGTTGTGAGTGTAGTGTAGAAACTAATAGGCGTTTTGGTGGAATGTTATACACATCTTTCTTTAGTAAGATCGTGGGAGGTCCAGAACGTACCTCTAGAATTTGTAAGCAGCAGGCCAGCATGAACCCTAAAAAGTGCACCCGGTGCTCCCTCTTTCCTCGGGCACAGTCCAATCGTGTGTGTATGACACCCAACCACCATGGATGGCTAAAGCTGGCTTAAGCTGCTTTCAAATGGTTTAGTTAGGAAATAAAGGCCAGTATTATTTTTCAATAAGGGATTTTTTTCACTTGTTGGCTTTTTACTCCATCATCACCTCTATTTCTTGTTTGATAACATTTTCTAAACACTTGGTTTACTGTTTTTCTTATGTGCATCCAGAAAAAAATTATATATATATATATATATATATTTTTTTTTTATATATATATATATATTTAAATTAAAACACACATATATATATATATATTTTTTATATATATATATATATATTTAAATTAATACACACATATATATATATATATATATATATATATATATATATGAAATACATATAAACATTTTAATTTATAATTATCCATATAATTACAAATAATTATTAGACTTTAAACTTATACT
>JAUZSU010180671.1:0-12587 GCA_034780255.1 Parotocinclus maculicauda | reverse complement strand
ACACACACACACACACACACACACACACACACACACACACACACACAAACAAATGGACTCCATGAATTGAATTGTTAATTGATTAAATCATCCTGGCATTGTGATCTTTGCTAAAACATGCAGCATATGCTAATCAAGTATCATTTGCTAGAAGGATTCAAACATGTCCAGACTTTAGCTAAAGCAATAATGAATCACAAGAAATCCAAGTAAGAGATAAAGTCCCACTGAGGAACACAGTTAGCGGAAAAATGTAACAATTGTTGAAGTAATGAGTTGAGTGGGTATAACTTTTCAGATATTTAAACAGTACTGGGTCAGAGCATGGCTGAAACAGTGGTATCTACAGTGGTACATAAGGATGTACCATGAACCAGTGACTGTGTGATGGATACCCAAGGTTCTTTAATGGGTGAGGGCAACAGGGGTTATGCTGCCTGGTCTGAAACCACAGAAGGGCTACTGTGTCAGAAGATGCTGGTTATGAGAGGAATTTCTGGACCAAGGCAATCATGTACCCCAGGGATTTCGCAAACTTATTTGTGTAAGCCTGGATTAAGTTAGCCAAACAGTTCACTTAAGCTCATTTCATTCAACTAATAAAATTAAGATGCAATATATTTCTATTCACTCAAGCCAGGCTTCTTATTCGTAGATCAGGCCAGTGCATGCTGTATTTAAACGGCAATCTGGGAAAAATTGGAATTGCACTGTTATTTTTATATAAAGCTTATATTAAGTTTATACTCAGGAAAAAGACATTTAAAGCCAAAAAATATACGTACATGAAGACGATAACATTATTTACTCAGACATTAATTATGGCCTACTCAGATACAAAGGAATGTTGTACTGGTGTTAAGCAGGGTGTCCCTGACATTCAGAGAACACAATAATATATCAGCATATCTATCAATTTTATTTAAATCTGAACAAAATTTTAGTTAAAAGAGGAAAAAGCTGATGATCATTTCACGTTGCATGGCTTAGCCAATAAAATATTCTGTATTCTGAGAAAACAAGGACATAAGGACCTTTTTTAAACAGGTCTCTGAAAATGAATATTATGAGATAACCAAAATAAGTGGCTCCTATTTCCACTTACTACAGATATCTATCAGTAGTAAGAGAATTTCTTACAAGTTATGGAATAAGTTTTCTCGAAAACTATGTTATCTCTATGTTATGTCTATCTATCTTATTTTAATCTTACCATTGCAGGAAGGGCAGCTATTCCTCGTCCAGAGTTTAAATCTGTCCAGTGATAGTTTTCTCAATGAGTTTGCCTAGGGGTGTCATGGTTGTGAGTAATGTCGCAAATGTGGAACCTGGTAATGAATAATCCAACTTTTAATACTTATGCCACAGCCAAGGATCAAAATATTTGTGAGAAGGCACTGTTCAAAGCTTTGATGTATCAATACTTGCCTAAGATGCTTCTGAAATGTATCTGAAATCTGAAAAGACTTTGTGTACAAGTTACTAATTAGACTAGCTAACTAGCTAATATCCATTGCTAAAAGTCCTGTTTAAAAATCCATACTGAACTGAAAAAGCAATGATGACACTGACAAACCAGCAGGCTATTTCAGTGGAATTGCTACCAGTGCTAAAAGTTTGCCCAGGGCTAAGATTACTGCTAGTGTTTTAGTGCTCCATCCAAAAACACCCAACAAATCCAAAATTCTTTTGATGTTTTGGAAGGTATATTTCAAACAAGTCTTGAAACAATCTTGAGGATTAGGTAAAGGCATCTAAATAAGGTAGCAGAGAATAATCACACTATGTTTGTAAAAGTGTTTTTTGTTCCTGTGATGAAAAAGTGTATTTAGGGGAAATGTATACTGGTTTAAAAGTGAACAATATAACCCCAATTTCAATAAGGTTGGGACGTTGTGTAAAACATAAATTAAAACAGAATATGATGATTTCCAAATCCCTTTCAACCTATATTCAATTGAATACACTACAAAGACAAAATATTTAATGTTCAAATTGATAAACTTGATTGTTTTTTGCAAATATTTACTCATTTTGAGTTTGATGACACGGTCCAAATAATTTGGGACTGGGGCATGATAACCACTGTATTACATCACCTTTCCTTTTAGCAACACTCAATGAGTATTTGGGAACTAAGGACTCTGTTGAAGCTTTGTGGGTGAATTTTTTCTCATTTTTTAGATGTAAAATTTTAATTGCTTAACAGTCCAGGGTCCCTGTTGTCGTTTTTTGCACTTAATAATGTGCCACACATTTTCAATGGGAGACAGGTCTGGACTGCAGGCAGGTCAGTCTAGTACCTGCACACTTTTACTTCAAAGCCACAAATTGTGTTATTTATGGAGTAATGTATTGAGAGATTACTGATTTATTTTATTTTCTGCTTGATCCTGGTCAGGTCCCAGGCAGGGCGCCAATCATTTGCAGTGTACACACTAAAAATACTTTAGCATAATCAGTTAACCTAACACACGTCTTTGGATTGTGGGAGGAAACAGAAGCAAATAGAGTAAACTCATGCAGACATGGCAATGACATGCACAGACTCAGACCGCTCCACCTGGAATTTAACCCAGGGCCTACTCGCTGTGAGTTGGCAGTGCCACCCCTGTATTGAAAGTGAAAACAAAAACAGTTAGTCAGTTGGGACTGGTGCTCAGCTCCTTCTCTGTAGGAGAGTATTGTAATCTAAATTACAAATTAAGAATATGGTTTATGCTGATTGTGTATTTATGCGTATTATAGGATTCCTATTGAAAAGTAAAAATGATCAAAAACTGCGCTTTCGTACAATAGGGAGAACCTGTATTCTTAGGTAGGCTATGCTAATAGTTTTATTAGGCGTTCTTAAGTGCTATTATATTCACAATTGTTACAAATGGTTGGACACATGAGCAGTGATATTAGGAAAATATAAATGTTTCATAATTAAGGCTTCTTGTGGCTTTCTAGCTCAGAATACAAATGCCACTTTTATATTTGCTGTTATTTTTATGGAAAGGCTTCTGTTTACCAGAGCAAAGTACAATTTCACTTGATGATAAGACATTTCCTTATAAGTCTAGATAATGATGTTTTGTTTATTATTTTGTTTATCGAAATGACTCTACCAACATTAATGTTATCATAGGAAATCTTGTTTCTAGCAAAACAAAGTGAATATAATAGGAGTTAAAAATTGCTTCAAAGCCAGAAGAACAACACTAAAAATGGAGTAGAGCAGCTTTGGGATGTGGGTCACATCATGGATGTGTAACTGACAACGATGCAGCAATTTCCTAATACCATCATGTCAATACCGAGATCTCTGAGAACTATTGTCAGCACCTTGTTGAATTTATGCCACAAAGAATTTGGCACTCTTCCAAGGCACAAAATGTAGATGTGCTGTTAGTGCTGCTAATGAAGTATCTTATAAGGGATCCAGTATGTCCAGAATGTTAATGCTCAATTTGCTTGCCAAATGCATGCAGGCATCTCTGCTTTAACGGCATTAATTGGAGCATTTTTTTGACCATTTTATTAGTCAATTCATATGTCTTCTAAACAAATATTTACACAGTCAATAAATATATATAATAAATATACTGTATAATCAGTGCATCCCTACACCACAGCATTATGTACGTTTAATTGAGCACATGTAATTTAAAACCCTGGACAGAATACCCATCACAGGACTTGTATGGTCAATGATGAAGTGACTAAACATCCAAAAGTATTTCTGACCAACTAAAATGGCACCATCTGGTCTCAAACCCAAGTCCCCACAGTGGTGGGCTAGGGTGCATTTAGTGTAATGCTGTATACAATTACATTTTGTCTAACTGACTACTTTTAGCTTGGTAGTATGAGGAATTTGAACTCAGCACCTTCTGGTCGGTAGTCCAAAACCTTGAATACTGTGCTAACACAGCAACCTAAAAAATATCACCACAGAAGCATCCTAAAAAATAGTAATTATGCATTAGATCTGACTTAATCTGCCAGGCAGCAACACATGAACACCTGATGAGTCAGACTCTATTCTGTTTCCTGACACTTCTGTTTCCGTCTAGCTCATAAAAGAATTTTAAGACAGGACTGGAGACAGATCTGTGCATTTTCCACCTTTTTCTACCCTTGCCTCTGTGGCAAAGTCATATCTAAACCTATTGATTAAATGTGTTCCTTTGCTAATTGCACAAACTGATGGCACATTTTAGGCAGGCTGCATCAGTCTCGAAAAAAAGGCTGGAAGGTCAGTTGTCTCCTAATTCAGGAGGTAGAAACAGAAGCAGTAGAAGTGGTGTTACCAAGGTTACAGACAGCAGCCCATATGATAAGTAAGCAAAGCTCAGGGGAAAAACTGAATTAATTTCACTTTGGACTTTCATTCCAGCAAAGACAGAGGCAATGTGATAGGACCAGCCCTGTCAGGTCTCATTGGGTACCATTTGTTTGATAGGTATGATGGTAGAGTGCAAATTGCATCTGTCTGATGGGCTCATCTTCACAGTGATCGTATACGATGGTCCGACTTCAGTCCTAAAATATCAGGGGTTATTACATGCAATGGATCCTCATTGGGAAATTCATTCAAGCTACCAAAAGGTAAATTTAGGCTGAATGCTGTGGCAGCTGATTTACTTGAATAACTACTGGCTTTCTGTAATGCTCTGTTTTTTTCATGAGAGTTCAATCTGTATCCTTGCCTAAGCACTTAAGAACTAATGCAAAGAAGTAAATTGCTTTCCAGTTTTCTACAGAATCACAAAAGAGATTAATACATGCACAACGTGTTAAGTAAAAATACAACCTTAAGCCAAAAGTATTTAGACATCCACTCTTATTAGTGTAATACTGTGGTGCTTGAAAGTTTGTGAAACCTTTAGAACGTCTATGTCTTTGCAGGAATATGGCCCAAACATGACAAGAGTTTTCCACGTCATAAAAGTAAAAAAAATAAATATCTTATTACAGTATAATTAGAGTCAGGTGGTTTCAATCAATGGGATGACAATAAGGTGTAAGTGGTTGGCCTGTTGTATTAAAACAAAAAACAGGGATCTATCAAAGTTTGAGCTTCACAACACATTTGTATATCAAGGGCGCACAAATTATGAGGTCCTAAGAAAACGAGTTGCTACCACCGGAGTCGTACCGACAAAGACCTCTCAGAGCAATATCATGCATTCATTCAGTGTGCAGTAGGTAACTAAATGAATCCCTCACATTGGCAAATGGTAATTTTAATGAGACTGTTAGGACAACACTGAGCAACAATGATGTGTATAGCAGGACTGTGCGGAGAGAGACACTCTAAAAATATTGCTACCTGTCTGCAGTTTGCTAAAGATCACATTGACATGCCAGAATTCTAATGGAGAAACATTTTTGGATGGATGAGTGCAAACCAGAACTTTTTTGGTTTAAATGAGAAGCATTTAGTTTGGAGAAAGCAAAACAACACATTCTAGCATAAAAATGTTATGCCATCTGTGAAACGTGGTGGTTGTTTTATCATGGTTTGGGCCTGGGCCAGGATGGCTCAGCGTTCCTGATGGAGCAATGAATTCTGAATTACACCAGCAAAATCTAAGGTAAAATGCCAGGACACATGTCAATGATCTGATGTGAATATGGACCAAACATTAAGACAATGATCCTAATCAAACAAGTTGATCTACCAAATATTGGTTAAAGAAGAATAGTGTTTTATCATGGCTAAGCCAATGTTCTGACCTTAATTCAAATAAAATGCTGTAAAATGGCCTGAAGCCAACCCTCATCATAGGAAACTCCTCCAAGCCAATGTGCAGGACTGTTTAAAGGTTACCCGAAACATTTAGTTGCAGTTATTCTTGCACAAAGGGGTCACTACATATATTGAAAGCAAAAGTTCTAATAATTTTGTCATTCACTGGTATATAATATTAAATAAGTTCCCTCAACATTTAAATAACTGACCAAGTATAATATTTTGTCTTAGTTTAACCTAGCGGTTAGCTAGGTAGCCTAGCAGTTAAGGTACTGGACTCTAGCCCTGAATGAACCTGGTAGTCCTGGGTTCAAATCCCACCGCTGCCGCAGTTGGGTCCTTAAGCAAGACCATTAACCCACCATTGCTTGAATTGTAAGACTGTATGAGTTGTAAGTCACTCTGGATAAGGACGTTTGCTAAATGTTGTAAATGTAAAACAAGTTTGTGCTGAAACATAGATCATTCTAAAGGCTTGAGAAGTCAAATGAAAAATCAAATGGAGAAAGTAGACTGTAGTAGCAACAAAAGGGGCTGCTAAATTAACATTTATACCTATGAGTTGAAGTGTAATTTTGGTGTACGCTTTGTCATGAATTTTACATCTTTGCTTTAACAGGAGAATATTTTTTTAGTTTTGGACATGTTTTCAGGTACCCACTGTGTGGAACTGGTACGCGTTATTTGTTGTTGGGCTGATGCGTGATCATTCCCCTTAAGCTAAGGTGTTCCCTAAAACTAAATTCTTAGCAGATAAAGGGCGTGTCATAGCTTGGGTATTTACGATTCAAGAAACTGGTTTCACTGATTAATTTGTAAATATGTCAAAGTCTCAACTGTCATTTCCACTTCATCATCATTTCTAGAAAGTATAAATCAGTCTGCGTTTATTCATCATTCAGCAGAGAGAATACTTTAGGGTTAGACTGCCTCTGACTCACACATAGACACCAGTGAAGACGCTTGCTTTGCTGTGAGTGCATGGACTAACATTGGCACGCTGTCTCACACACACCGTGTGCTTCGTGATCCGAGTGCTAATGACTTCCCTCCCTTGGCCAGCCGGCAGATCTGCCTGTGTGACACCTCCAGCAAATTTGATTACAACTGTTACAAAACATCATATGTATTCCCATCCTTGTGTAATAATCTTGTTATTTTTTATTCTCTTAGCCATCTCCTACTGAAACTCACAGCCAGGCGAGGTCATAAACGTGTGAAAATGTCCTTTTAAAGGCTAATGTAGTACAACAAATGTAAATGTTTTAAATGAAATAGAAACAGTTTGCTAGACTGTCAGAGTTAACATTGTGCTACATAAGCTATTAGCTGTTCGTGGACCAATCTCAGGTGTTGCTGGGTGAGTGGTTCCCAAACGTTTTCTGCAGTGCCCCCTTTTGTACATCTTAAGAATATTTTCGAGCCCCTTCCAACCCCAGCCCCACCACTCTTTTGCTTCCAAACTCTACAATAATTTATAATAAACATTGTAATTTATACAAAATCACTACTTCTTATTTAACAAACAAAATAAAGTGGAAATTAAATTTACAGTGGAATTACTGCAAGTGACATGCATTATGTATCTTACATTTTTACTTTGTATCAAAGCAGTGCTCAAACTTGCTTAATTTATTTGCCTTTCTGCACCTAAATAAATCTTCATGCCCCCATGGGCACACCATTAAGCTAGATGCTAGTTACATAGAGTTTATTTAAATCAAAATTGCTGAACATTTCTAAATGTAGGGAAAACATTGTTCTTAGAGCCACACATAATCCGTAGATCATTATTGTTCTATCGCGTTTATACAAAAAGCTCTTTTTAACAAAATGAAGAAACAAAATCAATCAAAGAAGCCCCAAATTACATAATGAATATGTCACAATTACATAATGACAATACCTTCTTCCAAAAAGTAGATCCACAATGAACGAGTTGTTGCTATGCAATTACAACTTCCAACCCTCCCTTGTTAGACTATGCTACAAAAGGCTGGGTTAGTTTGAAATACAACTTGGAAATAAGCGAAAATGAAGGAACAAAAACGAAAAATAAAATTAATTAAAAATGTAATGACATAATTTAATAATTTGTTAAGATTAATGTGTTAATTGTAAATATGTTTGCTTACGTTAAGCTTGTTGTTACATCAGCAAAGTGATACTGTTTTGGTGTGAACATGCTTCTCAACCAATCAGATAATAGTATTTAAGATGTTGGTACGCTGGGAAAACAAGTAAGCCCATACATGTCCCGTGATTGTCCAAGTTGCTTTATGTTGGAGCTTGTCTGATACTGGTTTAGATGACCCTGAATGGTTTTGCTGATCATGTATATATATATATATATATATATATAAATCATTGTACCTAGCATATTCTCTCACTTCTATTTCCCTCTGGACAAGAGTGTCTGCCACATGAATAATTAGGTTTGAAACAGAAATGGTTTCGAGAACAATGACAGAGTGACAGGAAGTGAAGTGAAGTGAACTAAATAATTTCTTCTTTCATATTATTTTATGAATATCATACAACTATGCTGCCACATGTGTTTTAAAGGGCTAATAGCAACATTTGATATTAAGACTGTTCATTTAGGAAGTCATAACATTATGATTGTCCACCACCAGCAGCCCCCCCCCCCCCAACCCCCCTCCCCCATTTTTCCCAGCTTTCCCTGGATGATTGGTCATGGTTGAGCTGTGATCAATGGACTATAATTAGAGTTATGAAAAAGCAGTCAAACTGCAAATATAAGCAGCCCTTTCAGGACACTGTTTGCTTTAGCTCTGACTAGTTCTGAGGTCATACTTCCCATCACTCACTCCTGCTGTTAGGCAAGAACACACAAAGTGGTTCACACAGGCCTGTCCTAAACACAAACATTATATAGATTGTGTTTAGGACAGCTTGTATTTAGAATCGTTGCAGAATGTGAGCAATGATTGGCATTCATCAAGTTCTACATAATGCACACATCTTATAAGCCAAATTCTAATGACAAAAAAGGTGCAGAAAGTGGCAAATTAACATAGAAAAGAATTCAGTCAGGTTTTCTTAATATGTTGCACAGAACATTACATTTTCTCCACAGGCTGGACTATTTCCCAAAGTGCATTCAGGTGCCACTACTTCCACAGGTATTCATACTCTGACTGGTCTGCGGCTACGCAGCTCCATATAGGGTGTGATGCACTTGAAACACTAGGGATAGCCTTTGGTGCCCCCACATATGAGCCTCTATGATTTGTCCTAACTCTAACCACTGTTATTATAGGAACGGACTATTCACTTACCGTCCAAGATATCCCAGAGCTCGGCATGTACAGTTGTAAAAAAAAATTTACATTTACATGTATGGCATTTAGCAGACACCCTTATCCAGGGTGACTTGCAACTTATACAGTTTTACAATCCAAGCAATTGTGGGTTAAGGGTCTTGCTCAAGGGCCCAACTGTGGCAGCTTGGCAGAGGTGGGATTTGAACCTTGGACCTTCTGGTCCAGAGACCAGTACCTTAACCGCTGACTATCACAGTCCACAGGATTTGGCGGGTAAACAATATAACTGAATATAGTTCATGGTATTTGGGTATTTGCAGCCCACAGATAGAACCTTCTGGCTAAGAGAAAGGATGCAGAAATAAAGATCAGTGCTCAGTGCTGCACTGGACAGGTATCCCATCCAGGACATTGGTCCCCCCTAAACCCAGTGGGTTCCAGGCTCTGGGACAGGTTCTGAACAGCACAGCAGTGCTTATGAGTGGGGTAACACGAGCTGGGGCACATATTCCCAGATACCATGGGGTGTAGGTACTAGCACGCCTTGAAGGCAAGTCAATCTATTCTCTATACTCTACTGGGCAAGGTCGCTGTTACTGCGCTGGTGTCTCCCCCTCCCTCAGGTAACGCCAGACCTGGCTGTAACATGCATCAACATAATGTCATCATTCGTGGGGACGTGTGCTCATGTTTTTCTTTATTCACCTTGACGTAGAGCAGGTCTGTGATGGCCCGGACTGTGTAGTCCGGTGTGTAGATCTGCAGGAAAGAGTTGAGCTGGTTGTTGCTGCTTCCCAGTGGGGGATTGCTGGCTTCGTTGCGGTCACTCCGGTTCAGAGAGTCAGAGTGGTTCAGTCCGTATGGCCGAGGGGGAGACTTGTTCTCTGCACAACACACAGGACAGAGTGAAGCAGCTGAACTGAGTTTAGGAGTTACTTCAGTGGGACAGACCCGAGATGTGGCTTATAGACGTGAGACTTTACTACAGGTATGCGCCGTTTAACAACCACTTTACCGTGGTCTTCAAAGTTAAGAAATAACAAATTATAACCATAATAAAGCCAGAAGCAACCATTCCACACACATAGGGGGGAGTTAAAGAGTGAAGGTCCATCATTCACTACCTTATCAGTCGTGTCCTTGCTGGCTTGTCAACTCACATTTGAACTAGAGACTGTTCTAAATCGGTTGATGTGTTTAGAGACTTTTTCCCCCTTGTGTTTATGCGGATGACTTTCCACTACTGATTTGTACTAAGCTTTATATGGTGTGTATGTACCTGCTTGGTATGTTCCTGTCCTATTGTGAGTAGTACTCCTTTGTTTGTCCCACCACTACCTGTATATTTTCTCTAACCTATAACTATATTAATTGGTTGCGTCTCCCTCCACCTTTCCATCTGGCTGACCTTCAAACGCAGACGCCCTTATCCAGAGCGACCTACAACTGATACAATCTTACAATCCAAGCAATTGTGGGTTAAGGGTCTTGCTCAAGGACCCACCTGTGGCATCTTGACAGAGGTGGGATTTAAACCCTAGACCTTCTGTTCCAGAGTCCAGTACCTTAACCACTAGTTGTACTACCGTCTCTGGCTCATGTACGTATCGTTTGCACAGTTTTCTTACGATAATCCTCTTTATATTTACATTACAGTAGCCTAAAAACACTGAGTCATTATGATAAGATCTAATTAGTGTCCATTTCAGTCGACAGAGGACGTAATGTTAAACGGCACATACCTTTACAGTTATGTAACGTTCTGTAAAACATCAGCGATGGGGGATTTGGTCAAACAAGCAACATGCAACAGCAAGCCCTAACACAAGCCCCAAGTACAGGTAGAAGTTTAGGCACCCCTGGTCAAATGAACCCTGTCAGGGTCCTTATAGGTTGGGGGGTCTGGAGGCAGGTGGAGGTACACCTTTGCCAGTCCATTGCAGGACTACAAGCCTAGTGTAGGGTAAGAACAGACGTCCTTAGGACTTATTCTGGTCACATGAGCTGCCTGGACATATGAAAAGGAGTTGAGTTACAGCTTTATCTCCCACTATTTGGTTCTTCAACAAAGACTAGGGGTCTCTCCCTGTCTCTGGTCCACAAGGCTTTCACAACCTTTTTCCTCTGAGCCCCCCTACAAGTAAAAAAAGCTTTTTTAGATTCAATATCTTTTAAGCAATTTTCTATACACATTTCTTCCATTTAGTGAGTTATTGTAATTTGCTCTAACGTGCAATTTTTATTTTGGCAAACTCAGAGCACCTCAGAGCAGACAAAGCCTCCCATACCCCCTGTGATGTTTGGTGTCCCCCTAAGGGATGCCCAGACCCCAGGTTGGGAACCATGGCTGTAGAACAGTGTTAGAGTGTTATGCTCTGGGCAATGATCTGCTGGGAAACCTTGAGTCCTGTCTTTTATGTGGCTGCTACATGGACTGCTAACATTTTTGCAGACCAAATGCACCCCTCATTGCAATGCTATTCCCTAAAAAGGACCTCTCTTAGCAGAATAATGCTTCTTTGCTCTCTCACCACACTCCTAAACTGGTAACTAAAGTGGGTGGCTTGAAGAGCACAACAAAGGGCTCAAAGTGTTTCCCCGGCCTGCAAATTTCTCCGATTTCAACCCCCTGTAGGATGTACAGGACAGACATGTCTGATCCATGGATGGTCCAGCTCGAGGGGCTTAAAGCATCTGCTGCTACTGTACTGGTGCCAAATACCACATTACACCCCTAACAGGTGTCAGAGCTACAATGTGTACAAAATATTAGGCAGCAGGTCTTACACCTATGGCTGATCGGGGGATCGTTTGACCGGGGGTACCCAAAGTTCTTGTACAAGACCGTATGACTGGAAACGACGGCCAGCAACAGGCAGAATGTCTTACATTGGTGAGTAGCAACGGCTGGAGGAGACTGATAAAAAAAACCCTTTGCAACCATCAAAGAGTGGGCTAGTCCTGATTTAATTAAACACAGCTTATTTTTTCCACTGTGTACACACACACACACACACACACACACACACACAAACACTCATGTACACATGCTCAATCACGGGTAGTGTTAATGCCACAATTCTCTTGGAATGTATGTAATCCGTGTTGGGATGTCTGAGCGCTGGAGTGAGGAGGTCCTGCACCCGTCCTGGCCTGAGGGGCCCCACTCGCTGCTCTCTACGCCAGGGGTTAGTGTGTGCATGTTTGTTTAATATGGGATCAGTATATGGTTAAGAGTGTGTGTGTGTGTGTGTGTGTCAGAGAAAGAGAGTAGGGGGAGGCCATGGTTATTTTTCCAAGTCTGGTTAAAGCAGTGGGAGGGCTGGTATGACTTACAGTACATGGAAGTCCAAGGAGCTCCACATTACAAAGTGAAAGGTTTAAGAGCACTTATAATAGCGTGCACTACAAGGCCAAAAGTGTTTGGACACCTCAAAATTTACATTTACATTTCCATCATTTAGCAGACGTCCTTATTCAGAGCCACTTACAATTAATACAGTCTTACAACCCAAGCAATTGTGGGTTAAGGGCCTTGCTCTGGGACCCAACTGGGG
>JAUZSU010180660.1:0-12588 GCA_034780255.1 Parotocinclus maculicauda | reverse complement strand
CTAGCAACCAATGCCTGCTGGAAAAACTCAACCCTATGCAGATTGTTCAACAAGGAGCTGAAAGATCAACTCAAGAATTGCCTTGTGGCCTGTGGCAATCCATCCAGTTTGCAATCTCTAGTAAACCTGGCTACCCAATTTTAATGGCCAGTAGATCAGTTCTTCTAGGCATTGCCTCACTTTTTTGTCCTCTTACCCATCAGACGCAGAGCACATGCAGCTGGGTTGTGTTTGTGTAATTAATTTGCTTAATGAGTTTGCATAAGGGGAGTCAATATCCAATTAGTTATTGGTCTACCCATGTTTGGCCAAGCACAACTCACACATCCACTGGTCTAGGTTTAGTTTTTGAGTTGGAGTGAATTCAGTTACTTGTGATGTTTAACGTATGCCATACATCTAACAGCTTCTTTGAAGCCAGCATACTCCACCCCCACTTCACTTGTCTGGCATACCCCTATCACCTACCATGACCTCTGGGGGCTACCAAACCACCCCAGTCCCTGCCATCCCATCGTCCCCCATGCAACATCAATCTGTTACCTGACACTGCTTTTCAATAGCAGTTTATATAATCTGCCATGCATGGAAAAGACTTTCAAGAAGTTTAACCCCTGGCAAAAAGTTGGAAATCATCACTCTTGGAGGAAGTTATTTTTTTTTACCTTTGTAGCAAAATGTTAATCATGGAGATGCCACAAAACGTTTTTTTTTTTTTTTTTTGGCATTAAGAAAACCTTTTTAAAAATAAATATAATTGTTGTAGACAGTCACAATTGAGTTTTTTGGATCAAGCAGAGAAAAAAAAATATGTAATCGCTAAATTCTGAGAAAAATATGGAATCACTCATTTTACAGTTCTAAAACAAACACCTGCATCAGATTAAATTTGTTATTTAGTCGTCAGTTAAAAAAAGAGTGCTCACACCTTGGAAAGGTATTGCACAACGTGGATTGACCTGAATCATGGCTCCAACATGAGAGATGTCAGTAGAAACAAAGGAGAGAATTATACAACTTCTTTAAGAAGGTAAATCATCACAGAATGTTGCAAAAGATCTTGGTTGTTCCCAGTCAGCTGTGTCTAAAATATTGACAAAATACAAACAAAATGGGAAGGTTGTCAAAGGGAAGCATAGAGGTAGACCAAGGAAAACACCAATGCATCGAGATAGAAAACTTAAAGCAATATGTGTTGAAAACAGAAAATGCACAACGAACGGGAAACGGGAGTCAGTGTCAGTGATCGAACTGTAAGAACTTTCCTAAAAGAAATGGGATTTACATACAGAAAAGCCAATGAAAGCCATAATTAACACAAGCACAGAAAAAACAAGGTTACATTGGGCTAAAGTAAAGCAATCATGGACTGTGGATTACTGAATAAAAGTAATCTTTAGTGATGAATCGTGAATCTGCATTGGGCAAGGTGATGATTCTTGATCATTTGTTTGGTGCTCGTCCAATGATATTTATAAAGATGACTGCCAGAAGAAAATGTGAAATTTCCAAAGTCATTAATGATATGGGGCTGCATGTCAGGTAAAGGCACGGGGGGAGATGAGAGTCATTACATTGTCAATAAATCTTTAAGGTCTACATTAAAATTGTTGACTCCTTTCTTATTCCATCAGTTGAAAGGATGTTCAGCAATGATGACTGTTTTTCAAGATGATAATCTTGAAGGACGTGAAAACCTTCCATCAAAAAAGATATACAGTATAATGTCAATGGCATGGCCTGCAAAATAGTCCAGATCTAAATCCAGTTGAAAATCTCTTGTGGAAATTTAAGAAAATGGTCAATGGCAAGCTGATCTGGCAACAGCAATAACAGAGAAATGGAGACATATTGATGAAGAATGCTGTTTGTCATTAGTTAAGACCATGCCTCAGAGAATTCAAGCTGTTATAAAAAACAGAGGTGGTGTTAAAAAACAAAGTATTAATGGTGCAGTGGGTTTTTTTCCTGATTCCATAATATATTCCTCATAATGTAGTGATTGAATATCCACTTGATCTAAAAACACAATTGTGAATGACTACAGAAATGATATGCATTTATTTTTTTAATTGTTTTTTTAATGCCAGAGGGTTAGAATTTTGAAAAAAAAAAGGTTTTGTGGAATGCCTATATAAATATATTTTTTAATTAAACAATTGAAAGATTGGAGATTCCATAATTTTTGTCAGGGGTTGTACTGAGTCCTTGGCTGTAGGGCTCATTCCTTCCTCATCCTTTTTCCTTATGTGAATAGGACAAATCTTTAACTCTTGAGTTTAAGGCCTCAGCCACTTTACATTTGTAACCATTTCACTGGACTAAAAACATTGATTCCAGAATGCTAGATATATCAAGGGTTTTATCTAGATATATTCAACTATATAACTCTAGATAACTTAGCAACAATTATATAAGTATGAATCTACTTATCTCTATTGCTCAGAAAAGTTAAGGATGATGATAAAATGTGATGATTTTTTTGTGAACAGTGTATTTTTTAGTTCAACTCATCCGAAAAACATAGTTCCCAAAATAGTATATTTATTGTAAACATCTACAAGGTTTGCTTTTTAGCTTTAAACTTTAAAAACATGGCAAAACATTTGTGCTTGCAGCTTTCAGAAATTGTATGTGGTTTGATATCTAAAGTGTTAAAATCCTTAAGTTTTAACATTTAAGTTCCTGGTTTTTTTTCAAAGCCACTGACTCACACATTGAATATTCATATTCATATCACATTCTTCCGGCATGAACATGCAGCTGAGAGCTCCCTGCCCAGCTGTCAAAGTTGTCAGTTTGCAAAGTCTAAGAAGAGAAGAGACAGTATAAGCATTTTTCAGTTTATTAAAAATGTTGTGTTAAAACAAACAAATTACTGCTTAATGAATTGTCAGTCCTGCTCATGGTCCCAACATTTCAACATTTTCTGTATCTTAAGTCAAAGCAAGACTTGACACTCCTCATACTTCAAAGTGGGATTTACTTGCTTTCCTCTATGCATCCTGAAATACACCCATGTCTTGGGTGTAATAGCCTTCATCCTTTGGTCAGTGACAAGCTCAGTCCCAGGAACTGGCATGTGAAGAGCACTGGCTGTTGTTGCAGGGGTTTTCTGTGTCAGATCATGCTGTCCTACTGCAAAAGTTATTTGCAGAATGTTGCCATTACTCGCAGCAATGTTCAATAAATGAATTTTTTCTGTACTATTTCAGCATTTTGTGCTGCATCGTTTAGTAATAGTATACCGGTCTGACAAATTCACATCCCCGATGAGCTTGTTGTACACTGGTGAGAGGCATGGAATGTATTTCTGCATTGCATGCCATCTTGTATGTTTGGCCATATGTATTACCCAGGCAGCAATCAGTGCAGAATGCAATAGCAATCACACTAACACCAACATAAAAATAGTAGAATAGCTTGGACATTTAGAGTACCTGCCGAGTCATACCTTTTGGTCTCACCAATGCACTTGCCGTTTTTCAGGTTCTTGTGAATGACGTGCTTTAGGACTTCCTTAACAGGCATATTTTTGTATACCTAGATGAAATTCTCATCTTTTCCAGGTCAAGTTCCGGACATACCATTCACATGCAACAGGTGCTCTAATTCCTCGGCTCTGAGAAGGCAGAGAAATTTGAGTTCCACAAGAGCATGGTGGTGTTCCTGGGCAACATCATTGAGCCAGGCAGGATTCAGGCAGACCCAGTCAAGATGCGAGAAGTAGCAGAGTGGCCAGCTCCCTCCAACCGCAAGGACCTGCAACAGTTTCTGGGGTTTGCCAATTTCATCCAGGCATAGAGTTTGATAGCCTTGTCATTTATTTGATTCACTTCCTTTAACATTCTCTTCTCCTGGTTCTCAGAAATGGAAGGGGCCTTTAACTGTTCAGCTCCTCCCCAGTCCTGACACACCATTAAATTCCACACTTGTGGAAGTGCACACGTTCAAGTCGGGGGTAAGCGCTGTCCTCTCCCAAAGGTCCAGACCCGAAGGTTGACTTCACCCATGTATACCCTTCACACACCAGTTTTCTCCTGCCAAAGCGAACTACGACTTTTACCTGTGAACTGGGCCCTAAAAGAGTGGAGACAATAGTTGGAGGGCACCCCCAGCCATCTTTTGGACTGACCACAAGAACCTGACATACATCCAAGCAGCTAAAAGGCTGAATCCCAGGCAGGCCAGGTGGGCTCTGTTTTTCAGCTGGTTCAGTTTAGAGATCACCTACTGCTCAGGATCCCGTAATGTGATGCCAGACACCTTCTTTCACCAGTTCTCGGACCCTGTCCTTTGTTCCCTCTGACTGCATTGTAGCCAACATTACCTGGGAGGTCCTCAAAGCTATCGTGGAAGACCGACCCCACCCGTAGCTTGATGCCCCCAGGTGGGTTCCTCAGTCCTCCAGCAGGTCCACAGGCCAAGGCTCAGTTGCCACCCCGGCATCTGATTCACCCTAGAACTTGTCAAGCAGTACATCTGGTGGCTTATCCTGAAAGCTAACACAAGTGAGTTTGTCTCAGCCTACCCCATCTGTGTGTGCAGTAAAGCTTCCGACCAAGCTCTAGACCATGGTCACACATTGTGGTGGACTCCTGGAATCCAGTGACATGTCATCTTGTGACATCAACATGTGAATCAAGTGTCATCTTTATAGTGGTTGACCACTACTCCAAGGGTATCCACCTCATTCCCCTACCCAAGCTCCCTACCACCATTGAGACAGCCGCCACCTTCCTCATCAACAGCATATTCAGGATCCACGGAATACCGCTGAATATCATCTCTAACAGGGGTACGCAGTTCACATCACAAGTCTGGCAAGCCGTTTGCAAGACACTGGGAGCCACCGCAAGTCTTTCAGATCACCCCCAGTCCAATGGGCAGACCAAGCGCTCCAAACAGGACCTCGAGGTGACTCTATGCTGCATCATTGCCAGGAGAAAGCACACCTGGAGCTTGCACCTGGTCTGGGTCAAATATGCACGTAACTCCCTTGGTCTTCTCCGCCACAGACGTGTCCCCTTATTAGGTTTCCCTGGGCTGCCAACTGGTCAACCTGGCTGTTCTGTTCATTCAAGACCACGTATGCTGCTCAAGACGTCACCAATCACTGCCAAAGGACAAGCCCTACCTATTCCTACACATTTAATATCACCCATCTTATTGGCCTCAACTCTGCAACTCCTAGACACAAAAAGATCCACCCCACCTTTTACATATCCCAGATCAAACCTGACCACTTTGACCTCACCTCCCTGTCCACATCGTTGATGGCCAAGCTCCCTGCTTAATCAGCTGTCTGCTAGATGTGAGGCGCAGTTGGTGTGGCCTTCAATACTTGTTTGACTGTTAGGGCTACAGACCGGTAAAGCAGTGCTGGATCCCTAGGTGTGCCGATCTGGACCTGGCTCTCATTAAGGCCTTCCACAGAGCATACCCTGACAACCTAAGAAGGTCACAGAGAGTCAAGATGTGGGGCCATGTTAGTGGTGTGACAACACTCACCTGATGGCCATCAGAAGTGATCAGCATGCTCAAAACCGTCTTTCAAATACAGCATGCTGATTGCTCCTGATGGCCGTCAAATCTCTTGTGTTTTACAAGTTTTTCACTGTTTCAGTGTTATTGCACTGTTATAAATATTTACTTCGAAGTGTTTTACTCCTAATTATTGTCTTGTATTCCTACGACTAATGCTCATCACAAAGACAAAAAGAAAAACACCAAAAAAACGTGCTATCCCTTATCGTAAGAGAAGGTCCAAGGACCAACACAGCCTGCTGTTATGGTATGCATCTTCGAACATGGACAGTGTGGACATAAACACAAATGAATTACTTGAAAGTCTCTGACTGCTGTGCACATGGGGATTGTGTGAGGATTGCTCAATTACACGTCTGGCCACTTCCAGAGGTGACAACTGCGGCAGTGGATGCAGAAGCAGAAGTGAAGAGCTTGTGCCGGAGCTAGTGCACATTTATCTCCTGTAGAACACTGCTACCACAAATTCTGCTGGTAAATGTTCGCTCTCTGGAAAATAAATTGGACTATCAGGTTGAACATCACATCAAAACATTAAGTGAAAGACTGCTGTACTTTGTGGCCAGCAGGAACTGGCTAAACAAAACAGTTATGGACAACGCAATTAGCTTAGCAAAGCTAACAACACTGATAGTGCTGCTGATAAAAGCAGCACTGTCAATTCGATTAAATTCTCTCAATTCAATTCAAATTTATTTATATAGCATTTTTTACAACGGAGCATTGTCTCAAAGCAGCTTTACAATCCCAAATTGAGCAAGCCTGGGTGACAGTGGAAAGAAAAAACTCACTAAAAGTGATTTCTTTATCTCAGCGATAAAGCATGGGCAGGAGGTTTATGCATTTACATCAACAAGTACAGACTAAAAAGTTATTTTTCTCACTGTACACCGGACATTGAGCCCTTGTCTGTAAAATGTCAGCCCTTCTATCTTCCATGGGAATTCTCAGTCATTTTTATCATTGCTGTATACATTTCTCCTGATGCTGACACCAATATGGAGCTGGATATCCAGAAGTCAGCATAATACACATTCTGAGGGAGGACACATTTTTTGCTGGGAACGTTAACCAGTCAAACCCAAATAAAGTTCTCCCACACTTCTATAAATAAATGTACTTTGTGACAAGTGGAGAAAACATAACAGATAATGCATACACAACTGTTAAAGTAGCATTTAAAGCACACCCATCCCCATCTAAGCACATCTCTGTGATGCTGACACCAGAATAAAGACCTTTGCTTACCAGCACTGATAAATACTGTCACAAATGACAAGACTGCTCCTAAGCCCTGTGATACCAATCACTTCTTAAATTGTCCCAAACAATCCCTTTTAATGGTTTGAGGTTCTTAAAATATCTGCAGTGAATACCCCACACCCTGAGGAACAGGTTCTGTGTGTGCACCCAGAAAACGTCCAAAAACCATGAGGAGGATTAATCAAGGAAAAGCTGCCAGTTCTGTTCAGAACAACTGATAAAGTCCTGAAAAACATATTTACCATCTCCCTGTGTCAAGCTGTGTTTTTAATCCTACAAAGCCTCAGCCACTACCCCCGTTCCCCCCAAAAAACAAAGTTGAAACTTTAGATAACTATTGCCCTTTTGCACTTATATAATAATGCAGTGCTTTGAGAGGCTGGTCAAAAACCACATCATCTTCATCCTATCCCCCTCACTTCACCCACTTCAGTTTGCATATTTGCAACACAGTGAACACATCAAACAAAACGGTCATTTATACTAGCTTTTCTAAACTCAGTAATTATTATTTTATTAGAATTGGTATTTCCTTTCCATTTCTTTCAATTAATCATTTTAAGTGTCCTCTAATCTGAATTTTGTCTGTCACTTTATCAAACTTAAACATCCTATACCTCGTATAGTATCTTTTTTTATTTTAAAACCACACACAAAGACAATCAGACACCTGGTGCTGATCTATTGCAATACTCAGCTTCATATGCTTTCATAGAAAGGTGTGAACCTTTGGAACTGCATAATTGAGAGTACCCTTGAACATGTAGTACTCAACATTCCATGGGTGCAACAAATAAAGTGGCTCCACCAGCCCCTTATAGATGTTAAACAGCAGTGAACATGCAGAACTATGCAGGTTCCAGTCAGGCCTCTGGCCCTCACTTAGTCACTGTTGAAACAATTCAAGCTTCCTCTCTTTTTAGCTTCATTGATGCAGTTCAGTAGCTGCTGCACATTGCAACAGACAATTTAAAGAAGCATGCTTAAAGAAGCAAGTGAATAACTGAATATAGCTGCACATGGTCTCATCAATTTTTGTGTTCACACTGTAAAAAACCATTAAAGAGGCTTTCATTTATTTTTCTGGTCCTATTTAGGGCTGATGAGATTTCAACACAGATATTGTTTAACCCTAAACTCCTGTATAACACTCAATCATATGTATTAATAATTTAATATTGCTGTTTTACATACCATATGATTAAACTCTAAATATGATGTGAAATCTTGCAGTCCGAACACAGTCACTAACTTTCCCATCACCAGTATTAGCTTTGCTGCCCTCAGTACATTTCCAGTTACTGCTCATACAGGGTTATACACAGGGTTTATTGATAGAAATATATGGATCTGGTATCCACCAGCATGGTCAAAGATACTCTATTAATAATAAACTACCAGTGTACACTCTGTTGCTCTGTTGTAGCACATAATCCATGAAAGTGCTGACTGTTCAGTTTGAACTTGCTGCAACACCTTCTCACTCTGCTCAATGGCTGCTGAGTTGCAGTGTGATGGTGGCATGGTGATAAAGTATGTCTGAGGATGAGTTCCACTCTGTTGTCTTCCTTGACTGCTCGTGGCTGTCAGTATGACAGTGTTGGCTTTGAGAACCAGGTCTTGCTGCACCTAGTGATGCAGTATGCAGTTCCACCTCAAGAACACTGTATGACGGTGTCAAGCACATGACAAAAACATTAAGCTTCATAGCACTCCCATATGCTTTCACTGCCAAAATGTGGTAAGAGTATTGTTCCCAAATGGCAGTCATGCTGCTGCACCACTGAAGCATGGCTGTGTTGTCTTACCACTGATTCTTTGCTGCATGCTTCTGCTATTGATGAGTGCTGCTGGTTGAGCACTGCAACAAGATGCCATTAAACCACTGTCATATATTGCTAATATCTTATGCTGGCTGATCCCCCATCCAGAAGAGCTAGGAATCCATAACACACTATTTCAATTATTGCTATTTCTAGGTTGATCTAACCACAGAGCTGATCCAACTCCCTCATTCACTGCGGTGATTGATCACACTTTGAGCACCAAAGTAGTGTTGAAGAATACACAAATATCTTGTTCCAGTAGAAAATACTTTGACTTATGCTACAGTGATAATAAAAACTTTGACTTTACCAGTAGTTGTGTGTGTTTAGTTGGTACATTTAGTTTAGTTGATACAGCACCACCTACTGATGTTAATTTGTAGGCAATTCTCCCAACACTCCACTTGCATTCAGTACTCAATTGTAACCCGTAATAGAGAAGTCATCAGGAAAACATCTTCAGGTAGCATGAGGTAGTGTTGTACTGAAATTCTGATGTAAAAAATGTGTGAAGAGAAAGGGGGCAGTACTGTTTTCTTGGGTGCATCAGTGCTGCTCACTAGACAGTTCTGGCTGGTAAAGTAGTCCATGATCCAGGAGTCTGTAAGTGTGTCAACCGGCATTGCCCTAGATGTTAAATAAATTGCCTAGATGTTAAATAAATAAATACTAAAAGTATATTAAATTATAGCAAAATTAGGTTAATAAATAAATAACAAATTAATAATCAAATTTAAGTTTATATTTAAAAATTTAAGTCTATAATTATAGATTATAAAATGAGTCCCTATATATATACATACACTCATAAAGCTAGTGAAACTTTCTCAACACATAAACAAGGACATCAGTGTGGTTCTGAAACAGGCTTCTGTTAGTCAAAATGAGCTAATTCAATCCCAATGGAGAGGCACAGCTGAACTTTTAGTAGCCAGTGCACACTGACTAAGATTTGAACCTGGTTCAGAATTGCACTTCGCCCTGTTCTTTTATTCCTTATTCTGCTGATTAAATAAGCACTTAAAACTAGAGTGAGTGCAGTGATTGGCTTGTTTGGATATTATGATCTTGTCTGTTTGAATCTAGGCTTGGGACTTCACAAACCTAAGACCTGCCTGACTGGGAAAACCCACTCCAGCTGCCTCGTCACACTACATTAGCACTGTGGCGGCAGCTTGCGCAAGGATACAGTGCTCGTTTTGTGATGTGGGGAATATCAGCAACTGTAAATAAACTGTTAAGAAGGTGTATATTTTAGAAGAAACAGCTTGATTTGAACAATTTATTGAAGTGCATTTGTAAATCTTAACCTTACTGAAGGAAATTTGGGACTAATTAATATTAAGTTTAGAATTCGGTCTGGTTCACATCTCAGGGGAGGCTGGATGGAACATCATTAATTCTGCCCAAGGGTGGACATTTTGGTGTGGGGGGGCACATGTTCCACCTTCCTGTCCTTTTCAGTATAATCATTGTAAACATAACTATATTGTAAATAATTTATACTAATATAATTAACAGAACATTACTTAAGGCACCTTTTAATTTGACCTTTTAATGCCCCCATTATAAATAAAAAACAAAAGTGAGAATTAGCAGTTTACACACACTCACCTCTGCCCAATTGCTACACAATGTTGTATTTTGTGTAGCTATTTTGAGGTTACTTGTATGATTTTCTGTGTAGTTTATGGTTCCTTTGGCTCATGGTAGACTTAAGTGTTGAGTAGAATGCACCTCGCATTTAACAAAAGGTGAATACTTTGGACTTCACATCAGTTTTCATAACGAAAGAAGCCTTTTCAGATGAGAGGTCTTTAAGAACCAAGAAATGGTCCAATTATCTTCTACTCTACACTTCTACACTCAAGGATATTTGTCTGATTACATCGCAGTATGCTATTGAAAACACCACAGCTCATTACTCTCTCTGTTCTGTTCTTGTTTTCTCTATTTTTTCTATAGTGCTGGCAGATAACCTGAAGTCAAACCCAGGAATCAAGTGGCAGTACTTCAGCTCTGAGGAGGGCATCTTCACTGTGTTTCCTGCGCACAAGTTCCACTGCAAGGGCACATACGAGCACAGGAGCAGGTGAGTGCACTCAATTGGACATCTACGACGAGTGGAATAACATGCAGAGCCCATTACCTATAGACAGGACTCCATAAAAATATGGATCAAAGCCAGTAAATGCATGACTAAAAGCTATGTGCCGCTCTCGACCAGGTGTTCTTCAGCATGGTTTGCAAAGACTGACTCTTTATTTGTTTTGCATTTTAAACCACTTTACCTAATGAAACCTCAGCTTAATGCTCTTTACGTATTTGAGAATTCACTTTCTGACCACATCACCCTTCCCCCTCTTTAAAATGCTCCCCCTTAACAGTTTGGGAAGCTTTCCAACATCACTGAATCATTTTTAGCTACGCTGCCCAGATTGGGCAGTGTAATGATAGAACGAAAGCCATAACCAGCTGTTTTTCGTTTCTTTAATTCGTTTTAACATTCATCGGCATAAAACCAATCTTGAATGCATTGCAAAAAGCCAGTATAAGCATTTATCTGGTAAAGTCCACTCCCTGGTATCGCCTGATCATAAAATAATATGAGAAGTAAAAAATGCACAGGGAGTAGTTGTTCATTCTATTTATGTTGTCTCTTAGGAAATTACCTGTATTATGTCCTCTGTAGGGCTGTCAAACAAATGATCTTCAATGTAATGGGGGCTGCGATATGTAACGTCTATGATAATATCCCAATTGCCGTATGTGTGAGCTGACATTATCGAGTATGTCTTAAAAACAGTAAAAAACACGTTTGCGTATTCACCGCTGCATGTAATTACGTAATATAGAATTGCTAGAGCTTGTTTGGCTTCGAAAAGACAGTTGTTGCTCAAAAGACAGCAATCTGTAAACTGTTGGAAATCTCAATCGACAGCTTGACAACCAACTTATTTCATCATCAGTGAACTGACTACCGTGCAGAATATGATGATTGTGGCTTTGGAGGTCTGTCTATGACAGACTTAAACCAGCCAAGGTACCAGCACAAAAATACACTCAACAACCCGTATCAAAAGCATTCGGCAAAACAGTGCCTTAAGACAAGAAAAGCCAGGATGGCAAGACGTAATAAATGTAGAGCGGTGCCAATACAGGCTGTTGAGAGAGATGGATTCAAAAAAACTTTGAAATGCTGTAGACCCGAGATATGCTGACAAAGTATCGTCTTATTGTTGTTATCATCAAATTTCAGCAATTATCGAGATACCATTCTTGTTAACATTGCACAACCCTAGTTGAGCTTAAACACAACAGTTTTATTTCAAATTTAGTCTCAATTAATTTAATTAAAAACCATTTAACCCTCATGCGACATTTTACAATGTGTTTTCAGGCTTCTAACAATGCAGAGACATTTCATGTGTTGATCTGCTGTCCCATAGTAATGGGCAAAATGTATAAGAAAGACTTTAGAAACATTTGTAAATGCTATTTATTTTTGTGAGACTATTTTTCTATTGATGCCTCAAATAAGTCAAAAAGCTTTCATTGTTGTATTCCTCTGAGCCAGCTATTATTATACACGTTCTTCTATAATGCAGATACACTAGTACTTTATGATAAAAAACACATGCAAAACAAGCACTGTCAGATTGCATTCACAGTGATTTTAGTAGGATTACAGAGCATGTATACACAGGATTTACTCAAGCAAGGACAATCATGTCTGCACACATTAAAACAGGAGCGTCCTTTATAAAACAAAATTACTTTAAAAACTGTCTCTTTATTCTAACAGTTAAACAGAGGTTCAGCTTAACAGAGTTGGGTTCAATGGTAAAACACAGAGATAGTGTGCATGCATGTGCGAGAAAAAGAGAAGGAGAGTGAGAGAGGGAGAAAAAGAGAAGGAGAGTGAGAGAGGGAGAAAAAGAGAAGGAGAGTG
>JAUZSU010180649.1:0-12588 GCA_034780255.1 Parotocinclus maculicauda | reverse complement strand
AAAATAGTAAATACAAATAAAACTCTTAAGTACAAAGTAAAATAAAAATAAAATAAGATAAAATACTTTATAAGGTGAAACAGAAAGCAACAGTGCTACTTGAAATTGAAATTATGGTTAAAGATGCAGTGATAGTGACAGTGCAGTGACATGCACACAGATAAACATACAACTCAATTGATATGTAATTTCTACAGGAATGCTCTATGCTCTCAGCTGAAACACGATGCCTCAGAATGATTTGTAAAGCCCTTCATCATCTGCTGACCTTTGCTGCGTGTCAGTGTATCTGTCCTGTTGTCATTTGGCATTTTGCACTACATATGCTTCTTAAAATTCAGATTTGAGGATGAAAGCTCAAGCCATTTATTCAAATACAGTGTTAGCTAGATCTCTTCTAAGCATTTGAAGTCAACCTACGTGCCAGATACCTAAAACACTTTCTGCTGCTTTGCTGTTAGGTAAGTATTTTTTCTCTCTTGTCTATTCTCTCTACTGTCTGTCATTTTATTGGTATTTTCTGCCTGTTTCCTGAGATCATTAAAAGTGTGAGACATGAAGTGGAAGATGACTAAACCTAAAGACTGGCTGAATTGGACTAGAGCTAAAAGTGAGCAGCACAGTTTCCACCACAGTTAAAAGTCTTAGATTTTAACAGCAGGCACTAATGAACTGGTGAAATTATTGATTTAATATTTTTGTGTGTGTCATAACTAGCCAAGGTCAGTCTACATGGCTGAGCCAGCCCCCACACAGAGGAGTGCTGAGACTTGAGAGCCTCTGGCGAGGCTGACCTCCAGGCTTCGCTCTTTGACTCCAGAAAATACAGGCATTCACTAAAGTCGAACTCTTTGACATGTGGGACCAAGTACCAACTGCCACTCTGGTGTGCAATGGCCTGTGGGATGAGATTGTCTGTTGGTTGGAGAGATGCATTTTGGTTCCTGATCTCAGTATCAAACGTGGTATTGCCCAGAGCTATGAAGTCCCGAACATGAGTTTTCTGGCATCAGATCTAGCAGACCCAGAGTTGGAACCACTGGCACCATAAGATGTGTTTTTGGATGGTCTGTTGGCAGAAGCTCCTGAGTCTCTGCACTCCTTGAGGCAGGGGCTGGGTCAGGCATAGAATGTGAAGCAGACCAAAGTGCCCCCACATTGCTGTAGTCCTGGTGCTGTGCAGCTCTGCTGATTTTGGCTGTGGCTGCAAAGCTTCTCAGAGGTCAAAGTCATTTACAATCGCAGTGATGATGAGATGATGAGAACAGAAGGATCGTGATGGACTGTTGCTTCTTTCTGATCAATATACCTTGCTTTTCTGCTAAAAAATACAAATCTATTAAATACCCCAATCTGCCTCCAGCCATGACACATAATGGCAGTTTGTCACTACCGAAGCCACTAGAGACATGAAGTCTAGATGAAGCAGATGAAGATAAAGCCACAGCATACAGTATGAACCAGATGTGGAAAATGACACTGATTCAGACGTTGAACTCCTTATCTGATCACACAGCAAGTATAAAATGACCTGGTCAGGGATTTAGATTTGTCAAACAAAGCAGAATAATTTATTTCAATAATCAGTAATGGAATTCAGGTTCAATAAAACTTGCATTAATGTTTCTCCTGTGATGCAACAAATCTGTAATTATTTCAAGCTGAGTTAACACTATCTTAATCTCACAAAGTCTAATGTTTTGAGCATAACTAAAAAAGGATATGTAACTTCTAGTTCATTCATTCATTCATTCATTTTCTTACCTACCCTGTCCTTTACAGTGTTGCAGGAGATCAGGCCTATCTAGGGAACAAACTTTTAATGCACAAAAAACTATAATTAAATGGAAAAGATCTGTGTTTAATGGCAACAGTTATTAATGTTACAGTTATCAAATCTACTTTAGATTTTTAGATCCATTTACAGGTAAATACAGAATAACAACCATCCAATCAGTTTATGCTCACCTTAACATTCATTCATGCATTCATTATCTTCTGCTTAATCCACACAGGGTCACGGGCCGGCCAGTGCCCACCCAGCCACTCTGGGCACAAGAGCAGGAACAACCCTAGATGGGGCACCAATCCATCATAGGGCACACACATACGGTTATGCACACAGTCACGCACTAAGGGAATCTTTAGAGACACCAATATTGTCACCATGTGGCTGGTGAACAGGTAAACAGTTTTCATCTAGAATTTCTGGTCACTTTGTTTCTAAATGCTATAATAAGGCTCTGTCAATGGACTAACTTCGCCTTTCAATAGTGATATGAAAGAATTGGACATTATTTTTTAAAATCTTTGATATTTAATAATGACACTTGTGACAAATCTAAAACTTTTAATCTCATGTTAAAGCAGTTCATAGAGAGCTTTCAAAAATCAACACTGAACCAATGTACTAACAAATATAAATATCATTTTCATTATTTCAAGTTGAAATTTGTTGGTAATGGTTTGTGACTAACACCTCCCTACAGTAAAAAACCCTAAACATGATGATTTAGAATATTTAGCTAGTTACTATCATAATTAATGCCTTGGGTTTAAATAGATTTAAGAGTAATAGTGTATAGTAATAGATAATAGTGTATTTTGTGACTGTATTTTAGACTGTGCGACCACACTTTGAAATGATTTGGTAAAATAATCTTTACATGTCTTTTGCGCACAGACGGTGAAGTTTTTCCATTTCTCACGCTGTAATAGAACTAGAAATCTGATATTAGCAATATATTTATGTACACATTCTGTTGACTGCCAGAACCAACTCCATGGTCAATCTAAAGAGTCAAAGGTCACTACTATAACGTGACATTTGCTTTGACATTTTTTGAGAAGAATGAACCATGACCAAAGAGGAACTTTTGCTTAATCGTAAGGCATGCTTAAATCCAATTTTTGCTATTCAGAAGCCTTGCAAAAAAACATCTTTATAATGGTTGTGGGTCAAATGTGAATGACACCACATGCTTCAGTCTCTGTCATGTGTAAAGAGCTTCTGGTTTCGCACTTTCAAAGAAATTCCATTCATCTATTGGCTCTAGTGTTTCCATAGAGGAGAAACACAGCACATGGAAGGCTTGAGGTGACCCCAGAGATCACTGGGTGAGGACAGATACTCAGACATGCTCCTGAGCAAACAGCTAAAGCACCGCTTTCACAGACCATCGACTGCAATAATATTTACTGTACAGTGTACAGGAAGCTGTTGACAGTACGCAGTTACAAGTACAATTTAATAAGAGGAATCTATTACAATAGTTAGTAACATGTTCATAGCTCGAGTAAGTGATTTAACATGGTAAGGATTGTGGAGGGTATGAAACCTTTTTCAAGAAAACAGGATGCAAAGCGGGCCACTGCAGAAAATCACATATCCACAGGGGCAGTTTAGGGTAGCCAATCCGCCTACTGGTCTGTTTTAAGGAGACTTAGAGATAAGACAAGTGTGTGAATCTCAGTCCAAGCCCTCTTACTGTACCACCATACGACTCCTGGAGAGTCAGTGAAGCTGGCAAGTTCATTTATTACGTAACTTATTGATGGAGCAGTCTGAAAAGTCTATAGCTCAGTTTTCTCAGCGAATCCATTTTCCTTTATTCAACTGAACAGTTCACATTCTGATGCACGGGAGCAAAAGTGTAATTCTTGATGATTGTCCAGAGGTACATAATAGAAATGACAGTCAACAGTAACAGACAGTTCTTTAATTGTAATGTTGAAAAGGGAACCTTATTCAGGCACTTCTTTGCTGCGCATTTTATTTTCCTTTCACATTGCAGTCACATCCTCATATTTGGCCATTTATTTACACATTCCTCAAACAAGGAGCAGTTAAGGTTTGTTCCTTCACCCAGATATCTGTGAGTTCTGTTACTTTGCTATCCTCTCTCTGTAATCCTCCCTCACTGCTGTCCTCCAGTTTCCCTTCTTCTCATCACGCATTTATGATGGATGTCGACTTGGAATGATGTAAGAGTCGCATGAATTCTGATCTGGTTGTTCAGACTGAGTCAATTTGGCACGTCAGATATTTATCAGATATGAAAGTGGTGCAAATCATTCAACAAACACAAACTTCTCACCAAATCTGTGTTTAATGGAATGTCTATCATTCAACTGAACAGTTTAAACTCCAAAACTGTTGTGCATGGGACCAAAAGTACAGTGCTTCTCACCTGACCTAATTGTCCAGAGGTAAAGAATCGAAATGAAGTCAACAGTAACATGAACGTTGTGTTGGAACGCGAACCTTATTCCAGCACTTCTTTAGTTTGCTTCTTTTATTTGTTTAAACTTTGCTTTTAAGCCTTTTATTTTCCTTTAACACTACAGCGACATCCTCATGCGGCCGCGTTCAACCATTTCTTTAGGAATCTCCACAAACACAGAACCTCCCTCACTGCTGTTGTGCGTTTTCAGTTCTCCTCAGCACCCATTTACTCCAAACTTTGTGTTGGAGTGACACATATTTAGCAGATTTACTGTAAATACCGCATATAAAAGTGGCCCAAAGCAGTGTTTTTTTCCATTCACACTGTCCCAGATCTAACACATATTATATGATATATATAATGGAAAAAAATTGGATTTGGGCCACTTATACTTGCTGTATGGATTTAACCATTGTTGCTTCTTATTTTCTTTTAACTGAAATGAATCTCTACATGGATAACGTTCTTTCAGCTTTACATCCCAGTACATAATAGTGGTAATTATTCAGTAGTTTTCTCTACTTTATCTTAACCCTTATGGCATAACCTTAAAATATAGTAAAGAAACAAAACAATAACTTACTGTTACAATGGATGTTTACATGCCCGTTTATTTAATTAGGTAAAGTATAAATCATACCATGACTTGTGAATGGGTTTTCCGTGTTGCCTTGTTCTGTTTAAGATGAACTGTGTGTAGAGATCAGGCAAAGTGAGCAGTCACCCATGAGTGCCAGATGTCCTCTGGGTTGTGGAGGTCAATGTGAACAGACGGACAAAAGTCAGACCTACACCAAGCTCAAGAGGTGTAATTCTACCCCTGATCAGTATCATCCATTGATTGCCTCCACTTCTGCACAGATACGATTACACACACACATGCACACTTACATGAGAACGTGTATGCCGCAATGAAATCAGTCCTGCTGGGAAATTTTCTCTTGGTCCCCTGTGTCAGGAGCCAAGCAATAAAACATCCTAAACATCCCTGTTGTGCCGACTCCAGTTACAGTGCATTAGGATTCTCTCTCTCTTCCCTTTTGTTTTTGAAAGAACACTACAATAAATAAGGTGGGTGCCAAAAGTCTGACAGCACTGGTCAAAATGCTTCTTTGGACCTTTCGGTGGAAGGATTCATATTTCTTCTGGAAAGTGACCCAAATCATACCTCAGAGCTTTGCAATAGCTAATCAAAGATCAAAAAAGATCAGGGAACACTGAGTGTCATGGACATTCCCCCTATAGTCTCCTGACATAAACGTCATCCTGTGTTTATGGGGGCACTTGAAGACCAATCATCTGATGCAATTCTAGGTCATATTTCGGCAAAAATCTAGTAAATTCTAAAGGGTTCTCAAATATTCAAGCACCACCCTACAGTCTCTTTCTGAGTCTATGTTGGAACAGACTCTGTTTGTTTGACCCTGTTCATTTGTAATCGTGTTTCATCTTCTTTAATAAAGTCACTTACATCCTGCCTCTGTCCTGTCTGTGCACCAAGCATGACACTGGAACTTGAACCTCAATAATCCATTTAGTAGTACAGAGCCTTGCACACTGATCCACCATTCCACTTTGTAAGAAATCAACACAATTTCTACTACAATGTGTTCTGAAACGTCTTTCTCTATAATCTAGAAAACATATTCAAATAATTACATATTATTGCTGGAACAGACACATGACTCAGTAGGAAGTATTATAAGTCATTGTTTGTAGCAGTCACCCATGCACTACAGATGTGGTGTAAACTGTAAAGTCTCAAGAGTCTAATATGTTTTGGTGGTGTAGGTGGATGATGGTGGGAGCTGGCAAACATTCTAACATGTGGACAAAGCATCTCATCTCTCATCCCATGACTGGTAAAACCTCAAGCTTCAGAGCTGTAAGGAACATCGATGTTCCTTATGATGCCCAGTCTGATGGGAAAAGATGGGCATGAGACCAGCCAGGTTCTTCCACTCCAATTTTTTATATAAAGCTTATTTGGTACAGGTGGACAAATTTGTACCAAACAGTTCTAGGGACTAATTTGGGAGGAATGGTCCCATGTGGAGCTCCCCCAATAACTGCTTTTTGTTCCAGGGCTTTTTTGGGGATGCAGGGGGCATATTTCTAAGAACTATATAAAAGTTCAAAAGCAGAGTTGCTCTTGCCCTGCGTGGCCAGTGACCGTGTATGGATGAAATCACATACAGGTAAGCGCTGTTTAACAACCATCCAAGCTACACCTGTTTGCTTAATTGACTTAAAGGTCTTATGAAGCTGTGGTCAAAGCAGCCTTAAACAGCTTGTCAAATTATTAAAAGGGTTAAGCATGTGTATGTTACTGCCATAAATATAATTTATGTCTTACTTGTTTTGTTTACATTTGCTTATTTAAATCATTTTCATTAATATTGATTCACTTTGGTCTTTGTTGTGCATAGATAGTTCCAGAGATGAAATGGAGGGGTTTGTACTCTGCTTAATGCTCCACGTGATGTGTTGCTTCGTGTACATATACCTACAAGTGCCAAACGCCAGTCATCTGACTTCTCTGACATCCTAGTCCCTGCATTTATCTACTTGAAGATTTAAAGTGTTTAAAAGGTGATACTGCATTGCCTGTTCTGGAATGAGTGTTTCTTTAAGTGAGGTTTATTCCTTCTTGGTTGTGCAGCCAGCGAGGTATGTTTATTTTTGTGTGTATTCTATTGTGCGCATTTAAATATCAATTCTACAGTGTATGTGAGTGTTAATGTGTCCATTTACATGTCCGGTCAACAACCATTTCGATCAACGACCTGTTTCACAGAGCAGGTTTCATTAAATGGCTCTTACCAGTACAGCAAATCCACATTTTTTTTGTTTGAAATAAGGAAGTGTTACATTACACAGTACTCCCCAAAATAGAACCAGCCTTCCTTTTTTATTGTCTGCTAGTATGAGGGATGGATAAGTAACACTCTATCTCTGGATGTGAACAGCATTAGAAAAGGCAATAAATACCCACTCAGGAAGATAAAGAGATTCTTGCACTGCATGATTGTCCTCAGATGTGCCATATGTGTGAATTTACATATTGTTACTGACAAAAAAGAGGAAAAAAAGGAAGCGGAAAAAAAAATATCTCACCCACGATTTCCTTCTAGTGGAAGAGCATGTGTATGTTTTTCAGTGCCGCATGTGGTGTGTTTGCACTCTGTAGGGATAATATGCGTCATTAATCATTGCCAAATTGCCGAAGGGGCCTGTGTCACTATGGCTACTTTCACACTGCAAGTGCAAGTTGTCGAAATCCAATCTTTTTTCTCGTACGTGCTCATTTAAAATAAATACGTACACGGTATGTCAATATATGCTGTAAATCAGATGCATTTATTTTTGCTATGTAAAGTCTTGTACGTTCTGATGACTTGGACCACGTGGAACCGTGTATTGACTGGCGTCTTGTCCTGCACCCAGCCAGTTACAGTAGCCTGATGAGGATAAACTGGGTTAAAATGACATCCAAAATTAAATTAGTACGTTTGTATAGGACTGTTATTGGGGTGGTTGAGTGGTGCAGTGATTCTGTGCTTGTGTGGCCAGTTAGGCCCTTTTTTGCCACGACTCCGCATTGGAATGAGCAGGTCTAAACGTGAATGAATGAAAACAGTATTTAAGAGGGATATTAGTCTATGAGATCCAGCTTAATTGAATATTGGTTGCAGGATCAGATCTAAACAACGTGCAAACAAAGATAGATTTAAGCAAAGAATTTCTTACTCTTTCTCTTTAAACGTAGCCATAAGCTTCCAGAGTGATCCATTATCTTGATTCTCTCATTCGAGTTTGCTCTCTGTGCCACCTGCTAATTTTCTGCAGGCAGAGTAAGCCTGTAAAAGATTAGAGTTAAAGCTTGGATACCCCATGCCACTCTTCCACTGCCATCTGTCATCTATTCTGTTTTTTGTTTCCTACAGCAGGTCTTAAATTTACAACATTCAGCAGTCACCTCTGTCAAGGGCTTACATTTTATTCCAGTTCTGGTAGGACAATAAAGAGTAAAATTATAAGGACTTCCTGAGGGGGACAGCAAGGTGTTACCAACAGTACTGTTGTATTAAATGTATAGGTTTTATGTTCAACAAGTAATACTAAGCATGGTTTGTAGATGATTATGGATTAGTATGGTTTGATCGTGTCTTAGAATCATAACTGACCATGATGATGATGTCAGTATAAATTTGCACAAAACCGCCCCCCATGCCATATTATATCATATAAAAGCAGAATATATACATAATTGGGTAACTAAATCAAGCCAAATATTCTTCAGAAATATTTCCATAATGTAGTCATCTTTATGAACAAGTTATGGACAGTTATGCCACCAACGTAAAGTCATGACCTAAAGTTCTGAGAATGGTACCTATTTTGGTTTTCACAAAGTTTTCCTAATTTTTTTTAGAACCTTGTGTCAGATGTTTATGTAGTATAATGAAGTACAATTATAAGCATTAAATTGTGTTTTTTTGCTTTTTATTGATAAATAAATCCAGTTGGGATGACACAGAACTCGTGGTAGCGCTCACATTTTTTAAACAGTCATTTTTCTAGAGGGCCTTCAATACCTAAAAACACTTTTTCCCATCTATAATTAGCTTAAGGTCTTCCAATGCAGTTATGTTTACAGTGATTATATTAGGGAGAATGGAGCTCTGTTTTTCCCGGGAATGCAAGCTCTGACCCCTATCTAGAGCGACTTTCAGAAGTGCTTTGTATTCTTCTTGACACTGACAAGAAGAGGAACGATAAGTGAGATTTTTGTAGGTAGGAAGGGACCTGTCCTGTTTTTAGTTTGTAGGCAAGCATTAGTGTCTTAAATCGAATGCAGCAGCTACAGGGAGCCAGTGAAGGGAATGAAACAGTGGAGTGACCTGAGAAAACTTTGGTAAACCAAAAAAACAGATGTGATGTTTTTTTCTGAAAAAAGTTCAGTTTGTATGCATGATTTGACTTGCCAAAAGAGTTAATAGGTCTAGTTTTGGTATAACTGGACAAGCACATGGGTGGATTCTTTGCTTGTCTCTACGAGCAGGAAATACAAGCAGGACAAACTGGTTCTCAAAGATTACTCCAATTACTCCATAAAATGTTCTCTGCGATGCAGGTGGAGAGCTGTACATCTAATGGAGCAAAGGACAGGATGAGTTGAGAGCCATCAGCATAATAGTAATAGGAGAAGCCATGTGAGATTATTACTTTGCCATGTGAAAGTGTAAGAAGAATGACATTTTGTGTGGATCCTCTTCATGATGCCTGGTATTGCTGACCCTCCAGAGAAGAAGTAAGCCATTAACCGACTAAGCCTGTGACTCCGTAGCTGAAGAGGATGGAAAGCAGAATCTTGTGGTTTGCTGTGCTGAAGGCTGATAAAAGATTAAGATAAAAGTTTGGCTGCTCTGGAAGAGTGAAGCTTCTCAGAAACACCAGGGCAGTAGATTGTGCTCTTCTAAAGCTAGGCTGTCTGTGATCCTGTAAGTTGTTCTGTATGAGAAAGGTTCATGTCTGATCGCAGACAGCACAAGTTTTTTTTTTAGAGGAAAGAGAGGCATAGTCTGTAGGCTTTAAAGTCTGAGATATAGTGTGTAGGCTTTTTCAAGATAGGAATGGCTCATGATATCTTATAAAAAGGTCTTGAGAAAACTTCTGGGACATTGGTCAGTGGACATGTGGCAGAGGAGCTGCAGAATGTCATCTGTAGAAAGAGAAGGAAAAGCAGGTTAAGGTGTCGAGATGTTACGTTTAGAAGAATGGCAGTTCTTGTTTATCTTCTCATCAAAGAAGGTGGCAAATCCTTCAGCACTTAGGCAGGATGGCTGAGGAGGAAGAGGAGGAGGTGGGCTGAGGAGTGATGAAAAGTTTGCATGAAGTTTGCGTGGGTCTGAGGCAAATCGTTCCAGCTTTCAGTTCTAAAAAGGTTTCTAGGGAGAGTCACTCCAGAGGAGGCCAGAGAGTGATAGGAGTGGAGATCAGCATCAGTTTAGATATTTAGCAGCTCTTAGTTCTCTTCTAGAAACCTGAAAGAGAAGATGTTCTTGTTTGGAACTAGAGAAAGCAGAGCAGGTCAGTTGATTAAGAGAGTGAAAATAATGTACTGGTGGTAGATTCCAGTGGATGGGAAGAAATGGCAGATTGAATAATAAAATGTGTAAGAAATAATTAATTAAAATGGATAGAATGAAGGTTTGGCACGGTGGCTCAGTGGGTAGCTCCACTGCCTCACAGCAAGAAGGTCCCGGGTTCAATCCCAGGGTGGAGCGGCCTGGGTTCTTTCTGTGTGGAGTCTGCATGTCCTTCCTGTGTCTGCATGTGCTTACTCTGGGTACTCCGCTTTCCTCCCACAGTCCAAAGACATGTGTGTTACGTTACTTGGTGTCTCCAAAGTGGCTCTTAGTGTGTGACTGTGTGTGTGTGCTCTACGATGGATTGGCATCCTGTAGGGTTGTTCCTTCCCTTGCGCCTAGAGTTGCCAGGTGGCCACTGGCTGACCTGCAACCCCGTGTGGATTGAGCAGAAGATAATGAATGAATGGATGGATTAATAGAATGGATGTTGTTGGCTATATTCGGTTGACTTTGTGACTTTTTTAAATTAAGTTTGAGAGAAGAAGCGTCAGAATCATCACCATAATTTACTTCCAAAAGTTAAATTTCCTTAATCTGACTATAATATAAAACAAATGAATAATAATTATAGGATATATCATATTCAGTGTTACATTTTACAACATACATGATTAAACATGATATATATTAATGTCTTATGTATGATTAATGATTAAAGTGAATTAAAACTAATTTAAAAAAAAAGTTTTTTATGTGTATTAAATCTTCATCTGGTCTTATCTTGGTCTCAGCCACTCACAGTGTCTTTTTGTCTTGACTCCCAGCTTTGGTCATGTCTTGGACCTGGCTCTAGCATTCTTGACTAAAACGCTACAAAGGACCGTTGTGTCAAAGCAGCTTTACCACTACCCCTGCTCACAAAAATTAGAGATATTTCATTTTGACACGCCCCCTACATTTCATGAGCAGTATATTCAGGCCTAAAGCTCATATGAAGCAACAGTAGCAAGAAAAATCTCACTAAACATTATAAGGAAGAAACCTCAGGAGAACCTCGACTCAAAAAAGACCAAGCCTCCCAGGCCTGCCTAGATGAAAAGGAGTTCAAGTGTGGTCAGTCTTTTAGGACACTTAGATGTGTAGGTAAGATGGAGTGAAGGAATGTCTTCCTCCATTCGACATGGGATATTTTTAATCTTGGTAACTCAGTGCTCAGGAATCCAGCTCACCAGGCCTGTCTGCTTACCATTACTTTTATTTGAAATTCAGATCTATATTTGCTCATCAGAAACACATGTTGGAACAGGCGGCTGCACACGAGCTGACGGAACCCAAAACCAGGGCTCGACTGTAAAATCCCTTCAAGCTGCAAGTGTGTGTTCATTACGGGAGCACAGGAAATACCTGTCAGTTTGCAGGAAGCTTGTTATCGTTATGTAGCTGTTTGATGTGTCGACCGTGCAATGCGTCGTCACACGGAGGCTCGTACGTCTGAGCCGAAGCGCTAAGCAGCCGAGTTCAGATCCAGGTCACGATTATTTGAACGCCGACCCGCCGAGGTCTCCTCGGGACCGATGCATCACAGTCATTTCTCTGCGCTGGTGATGTGTGGTGCACAAAAAGGGAGCTCTGATATATGGGGCGTATGGCGACTGCAGACTTGAGAAAGATTTCACCAGTCACAGCGGTTGTATTGTTCTTAAACTGGGAAGAGCCTTATGTGCTAATCACTCCCAGGAGGAAGCGGGTTTTTCAGGAGTTTTAAGGAGGTAACGTGTAGTTTCCACAGCAAGCATTCACCATTGAAAACGGCAGGTTAAAGAAACACATCAGTCCTTTCTCGGGTCTCTGTCTGACTCAGAAATTAGTATTTAAGCTGCATAAATAAGCCAAAGCTGCTTTTTTCCTTTGAGACCTGCCTTGTATGAGTTTAGGAAACGTTCCAGCGATCAAAAGATTGAAAAATAGTCTAGGTCGGAGATTTCCTAGAAACGTGTTCCCATTTATAGCAAACCGGTCAGCTCTCCCCCATGTTCCTCTGTGTTTTTAGGATCCACCTGAGGGGAGACCCCAAAGTTTTTGTGGTCATGCTAAATTCCAATGCAGTCATGCCAGTTTGGGGTGGTCTCTCTCTATATATATATATATATGTGTGTGTGTGTGTGTGTGTGTGTGTGTGTGTGTGTGTGTGTGTGTGTGTGTGTTTGTGTGTCTAAATAATATTTGTGGGCCCTAAATAATACAACACTGTATAGTTATAATAGGTC
>JAUZSU010180638.1:0-12589 GCA_034780255.1 Parotocinclus maculicauda | reverse complement strand
CCTAATGTACTGGCATGGATAGGGGCCCACTGACATTGAGAGTGTACAGGGCCCAGAATTTGCTGCTACGCCCCTGTCCGGATGCACTGTATAAACACACACAAGAGATTAGACACACAGGCAAAGCAGTGTGCAATAGTCAGGGTGCTAGAATATTGAGGTGTTAATTCAGAAAAGAATCACACACTTAAAATGTAGCCACAGCCACAGCACAGTACCAGAGATAAAGTACAACATTTAGTAATTGTTATGAATTTACAGAAGTATAAATAAGAATAAAAAGTCACAAAATCACTCCTTTAAATTATGAGCGATTCTGATAATTTTTTAGAATGTTACTAAAGTAAATGTTTTAAAGAACATTTCTTGTCTTACTACCCACCTCTGTATGTACCGGCAGCGCAGCCAGAATGAGTGTGCAGTTAGCATAAACCAGAGCAATAGTAGAAATTACTGCCATACTGTGACACTGTTCCTACATGATCTCTCTTCAGACAGCTTGCATGTGCTAGTGTTTAGATTGAGTGTTGGCTGCTTTACTATGGCCGTGTTCCATGTCTGTTTTCAACATGCCCTAATCAGTAGAAACATAGGACCTGGGAACATGCAACTAAAACAAGACTTTGTGATCACATGTTTCTGGGATATAGAGCATGGGATATGACCCTAGAAATATAGTGGGAATACAATGGGAACCTAAAATCGTGTTAAGACAGGACTGGTGCAACATCTGGGCCTTAAAAATAAATGATTCTGAGAATGTAGTGTTCCCACAATTAGAGAGTAAGAATACAGGACATCAGTGATGAATAACCTTGATAATAAAGGGACATGCCAAATAGGGGGCATACTAGGACAGCATTTAACACATTTATGGGATTGAAGAACATCTTTGGATTGGGGAAACACTGTAACTAGGAGAGAGAATGTGAGCACTAAGCAAGGGCGACTGCTGTATTTTCATTCAATTAAAATATTAATTATATAAAAATATTGAAATATTGATGCTTTCTATGTTTGTTTCTATGTTTTAAAAAATGCACAAGTTTGTACTCCTATTTTAGGGGTGCCGAGACTAAATTTGAGCATGAAGATCCCTAAAATAGGGCTAGACATGAATATATTGCCAACATAGACCTGGAAATAAAGGTATCTTTTAATATAGGTTTCTTCGACCTAAGACTGAAAAGATAAATAATATGTTGGATATAGGTTGGGATCAAGTGCTTGAGAGTATAAAACCATAGAATCATGGAGAGCATGGAACCAAGGTTTCTTCCTTACAACTTTTAGGGAGTTTTGTCTATGCCACTGTCACCCTAGGCTTACAATGCTCCATTGTAAAAAGCGCTATATAAATAAATCTGACTTGCCTTGAATTTAGAAATTGCATTCATGCTACAATTAGGTGAGCTACAGTACATGTTAACTTTCAAAGTTCAGTAAGAATATACGAAATAATTCCCTATTGTTACTTAGTGAAGATAATGTCTTCATGTTGATACTTAGCTGATTGTGGGCTTGTTGAAGACAGTACTTGAACACCAACGTGGCCTGAACGTGTGTAAATACCAACTGAACTCAGTTTTCCTATACGGAAATGATGGCTATGGACCCTGGTGCTTGTAACAGGTGAAACAACACAGGAAGATTGAATGAACTAGGATTTTTGCTTGTTTATTTGGTTTGCTTAACATAGCTATCGACACACACACAGAAGTCAATGTCAATTTTGAGTAATCACTTAACCTAACACGCATGTCTTTGTACTGTGGGAGAAAACCGGAGTACCCGGAGTAAACCCACGCAGACACAGGGAGGACCCAGGCCGCTTCATCCTGGGATTGAACCCGGGACCATCTTGCTTTGAGGCACCGGTGCTGCCCACCGAACCACCGTGCTGCCCTGAACTATGATGATACTGACTGTAGTTGCAAGGGCTTTTGGATAAACATGGCTACTCAATGAATCCACAACTCCAAATAAGAAAATGTTGCAAATTACACAAAAAACAGAACAAACAAGCTTTTTTTTTTTATTTGCATATTTCATACCGTCCCAATTTTTTTCTTATTTGGGATTGTAAATGTTGACAAAAAAGCAATTTATGCTTCTGCAGAATCATTCCAACCTCCAATCTTTGTTCAGACAGTTAAATTAAGCTTAATAACAAGGCTAAAAGGCCAAACGAACATGACCAGATTCATGGAGCAGTTGTTACTATGGTTAGCCAGCTAATCAGCTAGCACCATTTACAATCAGCAGGGTCCTGGTTAAACTGGGTTATGGTACATTTCAGTAGAAGGTTGTAGTCAAGATGTCGTGACTTATGTTCATGGAGGCTATGTTTACGGAGTGTGTAAGAGTGTGTGTTGCAGGTATAGAGGTTTTTTTTCCTGAAATTTGTTTCCCTTGTTTAATTTTTGGTCTATTTGTGCATTATTTATATTTATTCATTCACAGTCAATACCTTGTGTATTATTAATTCATGGATTTGACCTCTTTATTCTCTCTATTTTTTATGAAAATAATGCTCGCTGTCTTTAAATGTGATAACCATGATGAACTGAGGATTGTTTTTATGTAAGTCTGTTGGTTAAGATTTTTTACGGAACAAATGTACATTTAGACCGCAACAAAATACTGTGTTAATACAACTCAAAGCAATGCTGTTCTAGTGCAGAACCTTTGCATTGTGTGTTAGTAAGTTGCAAAGTCTGTTGATTTCCTGTGTCGTCGATGCTGTGGTTTGTTAATGGTAATGCACCTCTTCTCTCTCTCTCTCTCTCTCTCTCTCTCTCTCTCATCTTTAACCTTCTCTCAGTTTTATTCGTTTAATGATAGTAAATTGAAAATAACAATAATAAAAATGACTTAAATATGACAAAACCTAAATTGCTTGTTTTATTGTTGCACATATTTTAGCTGACTATATACATTGAAAGCAGCCACAGTTAGAGGCCACAATTACTTTATCCTGACTGACGGATACACTGACCACACCCTTCCTAGGACTGACAGGTCAATTTTTCCACTGTAAGGTCTGTGTCTGAATCTCCTTCCTGTTAGTGGTTCATTTATACATTACAGTATATGATGAATTTAGACAGCATGTGCTTTACAAACCTATGTTTTAAAGGTTTAGTCATTATCTGTGTCTGATTCGTATTCAGGCTGGGCTTGTGGTAACAAATGACAAAATTCATATATCATTCATTTTACGTGTCTAATCGTAATCATAATCAGTAGATGATAAGCATATTATAAGCTTTTATACTTGGTCAAACAGAATTCTTATTCGAAATATATTCAATAACATCCCATGCAAGCACCATTATACAGTGGTTAAGAATTTGTGAACTTAGAATTTTCCATATTTCTGCATCTTTCATTAGCCCCTAAAAGCAGCTGATTAAATAAAGGATATTTACAATTTGTCATTTATTATTTTGAGTAAAATGATACAATGTTACACATCTGTGAATGGCAAGAGTATGTGAAATTTGCAGATAATGTAACGGCAAGTAATAGTCACAAAAAAAGCAAATTCCCAAAGTACCCTCTAAGAAAAGCTTTTCCCGCATTGGTTTAAGTTAATGTTATTAGTTAAGCAGTCAGGAGAACACTGACTAACAATATTGTGTCTGGCAGGGTTGCGAGGAGAAAACCTCATGTATAACCTCAGTTATAAAAAAAATTTTTTTAAAAACAACTACAACAAGAAAACATTGCTGCCCATCACTTGGCTCATGGACAATCCAGAATGCAACTGGAAAAATATTTTGTGGACATATATCAAACTACATATCAGACAGACAATATAGTTTTTTTGTTTTAAATAAGATACATTATATAGGAGAAAAAAATACAATCCAGCATAAGAACCTTAAGAACCATTTTACCTGTACATCATGGTATTAGTAGTATTATAATTAAAATTAAAACAATGAAACCCGAATTATACCAGATATATTATTTTAGAATATGTCAGAACATCTATTGAGTCTCAGTTGAAAGCGGGTCAAGATGGCAACCCTAAGCACAAGTTTGTCTAGTGGTTAAAGAAGACTTCAGTTAATGTTTTGGATTTGCCAGGTCAAAGTTATGACCTCAATACATTTTTATTTACAGTATTTAGGGGGCGCTCTTACCCAGAATAACTTACAACTGATACAATCTAAGCAATTTTGTTAGTGACAGCTTGGCAGAGGTGAGCTTTGAACACTGGTCCACATTCCATAACTAAACCAATAAGCCAGCACAGTTAATCTGATAGAAATGTTATGAAAGCGGTTTATGTGAGGAAAACCACTAACATTCCAGAGTTGAAGCTGTACAGAGGAACGGGACAAAGGTCTTCCAATCCGACGTGCAGGACTGATCAACAGTTACCAGAAAAGTGGGGTCACAGGGGGTCAAAATCATACAGATTTTGAAAGCAAAGGTTTATGTACTTTTGCCATTCAAAGAAATGTAATATCGGATGATTTTCCAAATGTATAATATTTTTTATTAGTAGTAGTATTAACAAATTTGGGCTGCTGTTTCTCCAAACCAAATGATACTGCTCATAAAAATTGGGAGATATTTAATTATGATATATTCCATTTTCTTAACTTTTGTGAGCAGTATAGAAAGCACATAAACAAACTGCTCCATGTTTGAGAAATCCTATAAAGCAATGATAGGACATAGCCAGAGAAGGAATCGCTGCAGAGGCAAAGGAAAATAAAACTGAAAGTTAAATAAAAATAAATTAAAAAAAACAGATGCAAAGAAATAACAAATAAGTAGCTTAGTTTAAATTGTTTTATTATGTGCTGGACTCTGACTGGCAAGAGTCTGATAAAAACAGACAACATGGCTCCTCACTGCTTAAGGCTGAGGTACTTTTAGAATACTGTTCATTCTGGAGTTGATTAATGTTGTCAAGAACAACAACAATAATCTTCAACATCACATTTTATCTGCATGGTCGGTGATGAAATGCTTACTAATACTGTTTTACTGCTGTAAGCGTCTGGTGCCACCTAGTGCCAAAGTGTTGAAACTGCTGCTTCTACATTGCAACAAGCATTGATTCATCTTCTGTTTTAGGAACGATTTTATGATTAGTTAACGGTTGCTGGATCACAAAGAGCCAAAAGCTCTATGCAACAGCTTTAAAGTGACATACATAGGGGACCATTAACCCACCGATGGAGAAGATACAGTAAAGCACCAACCACCAGATGACCTCATAGTTCCATTAAGCTCCCAAACCACGGCATCACATCAACAGATGGTTCAAAATCTCTTCCTCCCATCTCGTCTCATCTCACTCCCTTATTGTTGTTTCACTACAAAATACTGCTCTTTAGGAGTCTTTCATAAATCACCTGACTAGCCCAAAGGAAGAAACTGTAACACAATGAGACAGAACAAGAGCACCACAATGGTGTTCTCATTTAGATAAAAACTTCTGCAGCAAAATAAAAAACAGACTTAATGAATGAACAGAAGTCTTGCATGGGTGAGGAGTGACGGCATGTTGGTGAGCTAGATGGCTTTGAAAGATAAACATTCAGATGGGGGCAAGCGGTCCAGCATTCCATCCTTTCTGAGGTTGCCGAGGCATTCTGGCCAGTGCGTGGCTCTGAAATGATCAGATTAGATAAAGGTTCAAAAGAAGCTCGTCTGTGGAAGTCACAATGATGTATTGTGTGGTCTGAAAAGACACAATTGCATTTCTCAGACATGATGAGTGGCAAGTATGATGGGAGTCACCAGATGAGAGTCTAGATTGGACACTGGTGCAAGATCCTGATTCATTACTCTGCTCCAGCGAATTCCATTTTCTAAGACAAGCTGCAGTGCTGCTCATAAAAATCAGAGGATATTTCAGAGTGAATGCGAAGAGATACAAAAAGAAGCAATTCATCTTTGTTTTTATTAAACAAGAACAGCCGAAAAGCCAATGACAAATCAAAAAAAGTTTTCTATAATGCAATTGAGATGCAAAAGCAGCTTTTATTTAAATGGTGAAAATGCACTAAAGTGCTGGAGCATCTAAACATTCCCTCTACAACGTGATTTGTCTGAATGTAAAGCTTGGAGAGCCATAGGACGTCTTAAAGCTGCTCAAACACAGACAACAGTGGCAACAGCACTTGGAACATCCCAAAGTGTGATTAACAGACTGTGGAGTTGCTTTTTAAAGTATTTTGTAAGGAGACTAGCGTGGTGTCACCCATATGTCACAACAGCAAGAGATGACCTCTAGGAGCAGGCATAGCAATGCAAGTTTCTTGCTGTCACTGGATGACAGATATGCACCCAGAATCTACTTCATTGTGTTGGACTTCAAGCCCAGCAACCAATGGTATGCATTCTGTTATCTCCTGAACACCTGTAGAACCTGTCGAAGAGCTGATGAACATCATCATTGGACATATGATGAATGATCGTTCTCTTCTCTGATGAGTCATGGTTCAGATTGCAGCCTGAAAATCATTGTGTTCTGGTCTGGCGTGAAGGAGGAACACGGCAGAATCCATGTTTCATGTGAGAAAGAGACTCCTTCAGTGGTGATGGAGTCATGGTTTGGGTTGGTATCAGCACTAGTGGTCGTACCGAGCTCCACATCATCAGAAATGGACCGCTGAGTGCTGTCAGATAGCGAGATGAGGTCCTGCACCCTATAGTGGTACCCTATGCTGGAGCAGTTGAGAACAACTTTCTTTTCATGGACGTTAATGTAAGGCCCCATCGTGTGCATCTCATTAACAACATGCTTCAGGAGGAAGGAATCAAATGCATGGACTGGCCTTCACATTTTCCAGACCTGAATCCCATTGAACATGATTGGGATGTACTGCGAAGACATCTGGCAACCCATCCAGTGCTTCCCACAACACTTTTTGAGCTGGAAGTTGCCCTGGAGCAAAGGTGGCAAAAGATCCTACAAGAATTGCTGATAATATGATCCTGTCCATGCTCCGTTACTGTCAGTGTGTTTGGAACTCTTTGGTGACCATGCACACACTTGTTGTTGGAAGTGTTGTAAAAAATCACTTAAACTTGGACATCATTTAAAGATTAATTCTCAATGCTCTTCATAACCAAACAGTTGTCAATAAAAATGGTTTTAAAGACAATCATCTAACGTTTTCAATAAGATTTTAAATAAAGTTAGATTTAAATCAAAAGCACATCTAACCCCTTATTTATATCATCAACCAGTTACAGTCTGGTGTAGTCGGTTCTGTTGTTCTGTTGTCGTCTCTGATGTGTTCTGATCACATGTCCTCAGGCACTGGCCTTGTCTTATATAGTTTTCTTCCCATTACACAAAAACTGCTGTTTGTTATTTCACATTAATTTTTTTGCACTCATATGTTTCACAGCTATTAATGTACCAAATTTGATAAAAAAAAATAAAATAAAAAAAAATAAAAAAAAACAGGCATGCTTTTCTCCAAAACGCTGACCTTGGTCTTTTGGACGAGACTAATGAAAAGTCTTTGCGAAGTCTCAGAATGTGAAAGTTCCTAATTCAGGACCAGAAATTTTATTGGGAATTTGGCAGCAAGAGTATTCTATAGATTTTGTCTAATTTATTGAGGCATCTCATCGGCATAGACACCACTATGTGAGCCAAACTTTACACTTATATCTATATATCTTATAATCTCGAGCAATGTACAGAAGTTTTGTATCCTTTGTAATAGACTAAAAACAAAAAAAAGAGGGGATATTTCATTTTTTGAGCAGTATAACAGTATAATAATACAAATAAGCAGTAACCAAAGAACTGCTGCTATACTGCTAGAAATATACTGCTCACAAAAATATTCCCTACTGAAGTGTGTGTGACACACACACACACACACACACACACTACAGTGTGTGTATATATATATATATATATATATATATATATATATAAATATATTTTATATATCATTTTTTAAACTTCTGTCTAATAATAACATTTTAGAATATAATTAATTATTATTTTTTAACTTGTTTCTCCAGTTTAACTTCTCCTTTTACACTTTAGGTCTAAACACAATATAGTTTTTTATGTTTTCGTTTTTTTAAAGTTATTTACAATACACCATAAGTTAAACCTCTGTAGTATAATCCAGTACTTTGTACAAATCTTTTTTTCCCCTATACACACATCCTTACAATAGAATAAAAAAGGTTTAATTTTATTTGTAATAGGTGCCTACTCTTTTTAACTGTAGGTATATATTGAAATAATTGTATATATTAATTTGTTCATTTCAGTTTCTTTAATGCGCTCGAATTTACTTCAACAAACTCAGTGCACCTCGGAGCAGACAAAGCCTCCTGTGATGTTTGGCGACCCTCTGTGAAAACCATGGCTCTAAATAGCAAGACATGAATTAAAAAAGTAAGCTTTTGATTACTATAAAATATAGAGCTTTAATTTATTAGTCAGCAATACCATCAAGAAAAGGGGAAGGGGTCTGGTCAATAAACGAGTCATTACATTAACATCACCTGTGCTTTTAGTTCTAAAAACCAACGGTTATTAATTACCGATAAACTATACAACCATGTCCTCTCTCTCTAGGGAGAAAGATGAAAGAATGTGCAGAACAGTAACAATCCCACACGCTGCACCGCATGTGGGAAGGTGTACAAAATAAAAGTACTAATTAATCTCCCTCAGTTACGTTTCCAAGGAAGACGTTTGATTTCCTGGCACAAATACATATGAAAATAGAACAGATGTCGCAGGTTCAAAATTACAGTACAAATACAATAGTCATGCACACAGTGAAAAGCCAGCTTTCTGATGCTGATGAAACGTCCGGTCGTGTTTTGGCTAATATTGTGCCATTCTTTTCTGGACCATTAGACAATCTTGTTCTGCTTGAATAGAGAAAACTGAAGGACCAGGTATTTCAGTACCTGGTGATAGACTTGCTCTAACCTGGGTGTTTTTCTGCTTCAGACCCAACATCAATGTTCATCAAATGTCCTGGATTAACAATTGCATGCATTTCAGCACCCACTACTGACGTGAATTAGCATTCATCCTGATAATGCTGTCCTCATTCACTGTTGAACTGCTTCCATGTTAATACCACTTTAAACTGAGACCTCGTAGGTCTACAGCAGTTATTGTTAATAATAGGAAACCAGGCTCTGTTTAACACAGGAGGGACCTACAGGCTTGGTGTTTCCAGTGTTACAAAAGTCCTCACAATAAATTGGTACACCTTGGTGACGGAGACATTTCCAGTGATGAAGACCATTCTCCTATCTACTTTACTGAGGAAAGATCTTTTAAGCTGAAACTGAAAGCCAGGCTGATGTGAAACTGCAGTTAACGTGAAATTTGGACATTGAAATTGTTTAGATTATTTAATATTAAACTAAGCTAACCCTGAATCCCAACTGGAATGACACTGTATTTATGTGCAGTACAATGCCTCCTACATGTAGAGCACTCTGGATAGTGCAAGCCATTGAGGATTAGACTTCAGCTAAACTTTACATAATTATCTGAAAGTATTTGTTTGCACTTGGACTAAAATTACAGACAAAAAAAGAAGCTTTGATCCCTGGTTAAAAACAACATATCTACTGAATTTGACTACTTCAAAATGATAATGTATTACATGAGTGTCTAATAGCCCCCAACATAGTACAGGTATGCGCTGCTTAATGACCAGCCGATCAACGGCCATTCACTTTATCGACTGAGGTTATAACAATTATATTATATTATAATAAATCCGGACATTGACGCTAGTTTAATCATAAAAGATTTGGCATGTGTATTTTTATTACCATCAATATTATTTCTGTCATACTTATATTTTTTGTTCACTTTTATCATTCAATTTATTTGAATGAATATTTATTCATTTTAACTACCTTCCTACCTTGAAGTGCCAAGTCCTGGTAATTTGGCCGCTGTGACTACCTACTGGTAGTGTTGTGCAGGATTTACCTACATAAAGGTTTGAAGTAAGGTGTGTTTAAAATGTGGTATTGCATTGCCTGTTCTGAAATTAAGTGGACTCATTCCCTCTAGGTTGTGTGCAGCCAGAGGTAGCTTTCTTTATGTTTATTTTCCATCGTGCGCATTTGTATGTTAGATCTACAGTGTTTGTTAATGTGTGCTCATAACTGGAGAACTTTTTAGTGGTCTCTCTGATGCATTTGCGTATTTTTTACATGCAGCGTTCTTTTGAAAATACCCATTACGTTTACATTACAGTTGCATAAAAAGACTTTGTGACTAGTGTAATGTCCGGTCAATGTAAATTTTGATTACCTGTTACACAGGATGTAATGCAGTCATTAAACGGGGCATACCTGGATTTCTTTTGCCATTTCTGACTGTGTTATGTTTGCAGTAATGAGCTCTGCATCATCTTAATGACTTGCCGAGTCGCTTTGTGCTTATATTCTTGTCCGATGTGGTAAATGCAGGTGAACTCACCAGTCTGTCTTCAGTGGTTTCAAACACTCTTTGACTGATTTAGCTATTTTTATAAGTTGTTTTCTTCACTATATGAGGTCCAAACTGGTGTTGACTGATGATCTGCCACGTTGTTTTCGCCCTGCTCTTTTGATTTAGCTTTAAATATTTGTGCAACAATGTTGACCGTTATGTGCTTATATAGATGAGCTCAGAAACGATGGAAGACTGGATGATACGGCAACGAGTCTCTATGCAAAAGATTTCGGAATAATATTTCCAGCCTGCCGGAATAAAGTCTCTCGTTTATAGGCGAGTCCATGACTTCAGAAACGTCTCTCTGCGTCCAAAGTTTGCAAGACATAATTAAAATGGGTTCCTTTTCTTGTTTTGATGATAAAGACGATATAACAATAACGTCAGCCCTATACAGCATTCTTTCTTTTCTACTTTCTTATTGAAGTACAAAGAAATCCACAGAATTATACTATTTACACCCTACAATAAATACTGTGTATGATACTCTGTATGCATTCTTCTCAGCCCAAGTTCGGAATCTTATTTATGCTTTTTTTTTAAATTCCCTCGCAAGTCTGTGCCTCGTTTATGATGGATTTCCTCATGTCTCCTCTTCGTCGTCCTCGCCCTCATCCCGGTGATGCCGGCGGTTGCGAGGTTTCTTCTGCTCGTGGAGCTCGCTGGGCTTAATGCTGCCGCCGTCTCTCACGGCATCCCCCAGCTGCCAGTAGTCGTGGCAGTACTGGTTGATGAGACCCATCTCGGGCTGGCTTAGGATACTCAGGAGCTCACGGTACTGCCCTGTGCTGGGTGTCCATGCACTGGTCTGTGGTCGTGTACCACTCTCCAGGAGCACGCTGTTCACTGCCTGGCTCGACAGAACCACCAGCTGCAGCTTCACCAGTGTGTGCTTGAAGTTCTTCTCGGTTGCTGAGCAGATGTAAATGCCGGAGTCAGTTGACTGCAGGGAGCGAAGCAGCAAACCCTGATCCGTCTTCAAGATGCGTCCGTCTGATCGAACCTGCAGGAATGGAAAGTGATTAATTTCTTCGCTGCTGGTCAACCATATGTTCATGCACTTTTAATTTCATCACATGACCAGTTTGGCCTCACTAGCAAAGTAGTCACCACTGTGTTTACGTGCACTCAATAATCCGATTTCTGCAGTTATTCCATTATTCATGTGGTCATGTAAAATAATCAATCATGCCAATCAAGAAATCAGATTAAGAGCTGGATTTTAGCTCAGCAAGCAGATTTATCAGCGCATGTCTTCCAACACTACAGTTTCAATTGGCTTGTGCACAGAGCTGTAGAAAAAGGGGCTAGCAGAGTCAAACATGGTCGCCAAGTCCTCTCATTCTAAGAGACTTCATTTCTTTTGGGCTGGTTTCCATAGACCTGGATGCTCGTTTCTGTCTTGGGATATGGCAACCCTGTAATTAAACGCAGCATTGTTAAATGTCTACCAATCACTTTTGGGGGAACTCTGAAACACAGTCTATGCTTTCATTATTTAATTATTAAGGTTTGGAGTTTTGGATTAACATCCTTCTGTGAGATTATTGGCTGGCTGCAAAGTAGAAATCAGATTACTACCCGAGTCATATAAACTCAAGAGTTTTCCCAGAGTTATCGGATTACCAAAGTACATGTAAACTCACTTACAAAATCTAGTTTTCTGCAGTCATCGAATAATTCATGTAAGTGCATTTAGGGTTCTCCTAATGATGAAGGTACTGGAGTATTACATTTTGGAAATATATTTGACTTTGACTGTAATAAAACTGTTGGTGTTAGCCAAATTAATATATTATATATTAATGAATACACACAACATAACAGCCCAGTTTCACCAGCACCACCAGTGCAGCAAGTAAAATAGTGTTCTTGTGGGTGAGTTTGTGTACCTCTCTTCTGCGATCACTGTTGTCTTTGTGGAAGTGCCACTTGATTGCAGCATGTGGAGATTTGGCCTGGCACTCTAAAAAGGTAGTGCTGCTCTCCACACCGTACTGTACCATCTCTAGTGTGTTCTTGTTAACTGCACACACACACACACACACACACACACACACTCTTAACCCTCAGTGTTTCATCATATGCAGATGGTTTAGATAAAGT
>JAUZSU010180628.1:0-12589 GCA_034780255.1 Parotocinclus maculicauda | reverse complement strand
GAATTTTGAGGAAAGAGATTAATTTAATACAATTTGGAATAAGACTGTAACGTAACAAAATGTGGAAAAAGTGAAGCGCTGTGAATACTTTCCGGATGCACTGTAGATGTACTGAAAAAAGGGTCTGAATACTTAGGTCAATGCAATATTTTAGTTTTTCTTTTTCATAACAAATAGAGTCTAAAGACTTCCCAAAAGCACTATATGTGGACAAAAATATCTGGACACCTGTTCATTCACTGTTTCTTCCTAAATCAAGGATATTAAAAAAGGTTATCAATTTTTACTAGATCCTAGGGCATTACTCTGAGGACTTGATTAAAGTTAAAAAGTGATAAATAAAGTGAAAACTCCTCAACTCATCCCAGAAGTATTCTACTATAAGCTGGACTCCCTTTCCTTCAGTGCGGAACACATTTCAAGATTTTGTTCCAAATTGACATGAAAGCCTCACACAGTTCTGGAAATTTGTCTTGTTGACTTGTGTATACATGATGCAAATCTCACATTCCACCACATCCCAAATACCATTAGAGCAAAGGAAATATATAAACATTTATTATGTTTACAAACTCTGTGTGTCCTCTATTATTGTTTCTCCTGCCATGCGGGATGGATGTCATGGATTTCGGGAATTAAATGGGTATGCTTGTATAATTCACTGCCCACAAAAATGAGAGGATAGTTGAAAATGAAATATCCCATAATTAAATATCTGCTAATTTTTGTGAGCAGTATATATGGCTACAATGTATCTCAAGCCACCTCCTGAAGAAGTTTGAGAAAATAGATTAATACCACACATCAGTGTATCTTGGGGTGCATTCACATGCATTTTATGTTACTTGGTTGTTACTATGTTACTATGTTAGGTCTTAGATTTATACAGTGAAATCTTGAAAATTTAACACTACTTTATTTGACCAGTTTGCACATCGAAAGGTCTGTTTGATTTTTTTGCCCTCAAATTCAAACAAAAATTCAGACAATGAACATTGGCAAAACCTGTACGTGTATGACCCGTGTCTGAAATGTACTTGATTCCAACTTAGAATAAAATACAAATTTGAAAAACCTTCTGGAAGCAATTATGTTAGAATTCTGAGGTTCTACTGTATTTTCACTATAATCTGTATTCTTCATTTTCTCGTGTTTCATACAAACAAATCAACAAACTATCACCAGTCAAGTCCTTTGCTCAGCTCAACAGTCCTGTTTATTCAGTCTTTTCAGTTTCATATTCGCTTCCTTTTAGATCAACTGTGTTTTTATGTATGTGTTTATCTTTCTAGGACATTTAAGAGTGTTGCATTCTTGTCAGCTTTCTGGTTGTTTCTGCAGGCAATCATTGCTTCTATGAGCCACTCAAATCTTAAGCTTAAAGGATTGCAAAGCCCCCTCCTTGTAAGTTACATTATTGCATTGCTGAATCCAGCTTTTTACTCAAATATTGTCTCTGAGCTATTGGTGAGAAAGTGTCGACTTGTAAAACAAACATCAGAGTCTGAATTGTCTAAATAATTATCCAAGGGGTGGTTATTGCATGAGGCCGCTTGTCTCCCATCAGAGTCCTTGGATACATTTTCAAAATCTCTACATTTTCTAATATCTGGAGTTTAAAACAAACTAACTAAATTATAATAGTTGATTTGTGCAGGTGATATCAATTAAAGAAATGTTATATAATTCTGCGAAAAACGTGTTACATCAATTTGATATACAGTCGAGTATCCCAAAAATTATAGAAAATTTCTATTCCTTTCAAGCAATCACAAACAAACAAATATTTATCAAAATAATACGCAATCCAGTATGGAGAGTACGACAGTCCCTCTGTAGTATGCAGTATTTATAAATAGTTCCATATCAAACGTTAGAGTTTGATGACGGAAGTAAAGCTGACGATGTGATTGGCTGAGGCAGACGCGCCTAGCCCAATATAGCCAATCAGCGCACTAAGAAAGGACACGCTGTCTGACGGGCAATCACCTGTATAACTGAGAGCGTGAGAGACGGTGCTGAGGAGCAGTGTGCCTGTAGTCATACGAAGATTATCAAGCACCAGATCCGGTCTCCTTGTTGATTTAGGTAGGTGTGTCTATTGGTCATTTTCCGGCCATTTCTTTTTCACTATTCTCTTTTTAAACACCATGAGCCCTATATCTAGCTGAACTATTTAGATCGTCCTATGTAACCCCGCACTTCCCTAGAATGTCGGCACCTCTGATTAAGGTTTCTGATATGGCAATGGGCAAATGATTGTATTTGTAGGGTGGCTAGCAAAAGTAAATATATAATTCTATAACAGCTAAGTTATTTTAGGCCGATTTACGTCTATGTTTAAATTTCACCAAGTGACATAGTGTTTAACTGTGAGCATCACGTGTTACATTCTGCTATTATTGCAGGATTCGATTCTATTCGAGAGAGTCCCGTAAAAAACAGAAAGCTTAACTAAATATGTGGTGCGTAAACCGCGTCTGTATTAGGCTTCTGATGAATTGAATGTATAATGTAAGTGATAAAACTCAACGCTTCCAAGGCACGCTAATGTGCCTTTGAAACGCGTCCGAGGTAGCACGTAGATCATCCTTTTATTCGCATAGACTTTTCATAATAACGTTCTTCAGTTTTGATTCAGTCGAGATTTCTGGTAGGAAACGTGATTTTTAAATAAAACGCGATTTGGACGTTTGTTCGTAGTATCATCAGCATCAACGGCTATTCATGACAGAAGCGAGGTTGCATCATACTTTTCAGACGCGTTCACAATACATAGTCAATTAACCTAATGGTGTCTGTGGAACGTGAGAGGAAACCGGGCTACCCGGAATAATTAAACTTTACAACTATATATGTTAGGAGTGTGAAAGGTAAGAATATTGTGCGGAGTAATAACGCGAGTAGTTAAGAGATATATAATTAATGTGCGGTAGTAGTCGAGGTTATCGCACATGTGAAGGAGGGAGTGAGTAAATGTGTGAGTTTGGAGAGTTCAGCAGTCTGTTTTCTCACTTTGTTATTACTGGTAGTTTTTGCCTTGTGGAGGAAAAAAACAGTTACTATTGCAAACTGGTTCAATGGAAAAGTTAGTACACTCAAAAAAATAACTCATTGGATTAACTCAATTGAATTGTGGGCAGGATTTCCACACATCGACTTTGTGTAGCTTTAACCCAACCTAAAAACCTCCATTGAACACAACGTAATTGAGTTTCTCGAACCCACCTTCATTAAATATAGCCACAATAACCAAAATACCCCGGTGTAATACAATGTAATTGAGTTAGTCAAACACATCTTTATCTAATGTAGCCACAACAATATACATATATAAAATGGCCTAAACTGATTTAAATTTATGCAATGAAACCTAAGAGAGTTGATCACAAGCACAACTCTGCTCAACCAGAACTTGGGCACCATGTGCCATCAGCCCCGAAGTAAAAAAAACAAACTCCCTTCAAACATTTCAATATTTCAAGTAAAGAAAAGAGGCACTTAGGCTGGAGGCAAAGCCAGGCCACCCTCATTTATCGTTTGTGTGTCTGAGTCTGTCTGTCTGTAGGTGTCTCTGTCTCTCTGTGTGTGTGTGTGTATGTAGGCATCTGTAGATGTCTCTGACTGCGCGTGTGTATGTGTGTAGGCGTCTGCAGGTGTCTGTAGGTGTGTGCGTGTGTATGTGTCTGTCTCTCATTTGGTCCCGTGTGACATCTAGTCAATTTTAATTTAAGTGAAAAAAAAAATATTTAAAAAAATACTAACTAGAACTTGTCCATGGGACATTTTTTCTTGATCAGATTTTTCTCTCGTTAACAATTTCAAAAACCTAATCAAGAAAAAATGGTGTGCGTGCGTTTGTGTCTGTATGTGTGTGCTGTTGAGTATTCTGTAGCAGGGCACTGGCATGGAGCATCCTGCTTTGAATGTAAATTGGGGGGTGACTTGGCAATACACCAAAAAGCTGAAAGTGGATAGTGTCATAAGCATATAGCTTGATTTTCACATTAAGTTTGTCACCATCCAGAGTCATGAGAATCTTCTAGACAAATTCGAATGCACAAATGTCTTCAAACATCTACTTAAAACTATAAAAATATGCTTGCTAAGTTTTCACTTTGGCATTGGCATGGAGAATGCTTTCAACATCAATTAAGGGGTGATTAAACACCACAAATAGTCAAAGAAAAACACAAGAACATTTGTGTTAAACAACCACATAGTAAATAGCAAAAAAAGACAACAGTGTGCGTGTACGCATGCACATGTGTGCATTGGTCTCTGGTGAGTAGTCTATAGTGGGGCTTTGAATGTGAATGACTAAGCATCACAAATAATCAAGAAAAATACTACATTTGTATAGACAAAAATGTGTTCCCCACATATAAAAATTATAAGAGTGAGTGAGTGTGTGTGTGTGTGTGTACGCACTGGTCTCTGGTGACAAGTCAGGACGTTGTAGCAGGGTATTGGCATGGAGCACCCTGCTTTGAACATGAAGAACATCAAGAAAACACTTTAGTGTAGCCCAAAAAGTGTTACCCACAGGACTCCATGGGTATAGCAAAAATGATAACTCTGTGGTCTGTGTGCGTGTACGCTGGTAAGTAGTCTGTAGCAGGGCATTGGCATGGAGCATCCTACTTTGAATGTGAATTGGGGACGACGACTTTGCAATACACAAAAAAGCTGAAAGTGGATAGCGTCTTAAGCAAATAGCTTGATTTTCAGTTGCTGAATTTTCACATTAAGCTTGTGTCCATCCAGGTTCATGAGAATCTTCTGGACAAATTCGAACGTGTACTTCACACTGTCTGGGTAGGCAAGATCAAGGGCATAAATCAGCCCAAACAGGACAATGAAAGCGTTGATGACGGTACAGATGTTGTGCATAACCATGACACCCTCGATTACCACTCCAACGTCATCTGGCTCTTGATGTCCCTGTCTCCTGATGCTGTAAATCCCCATGACTGTGGCTGTGATGTCCCCTTCTGCCTCCTCAGTGGACTGAACAGAACAGAACAAGTTTGACAAAAGCATTAAGAAATCAGAAAGTCATAAACTACAGTGTATAACAGAAGTGAGTACACTAATCACATTTCTGCAGATTTGCAAGTTTTTTTTTTTTCATGGGACATTAAAGAAATATCACTGACAATGAAAAGTAGTCAGCGTACAACGTGTATAATTCTTCAATTTATTGTTCACTCAAAAACAACCAAAAATGAAGCCGTTTTTTTCTTGATCAGATTTCTTTTTTCACTCGTTTCAAGCAAGAATTGCTGGTAATAAGTAAAAAGATCTCACTAAGAAAATATGACTCACCCAATGGACAAATGTCTTGTGTTTATTAGAGTTTAACGTCGTACCAGCACAATTCAGGCTATATCAGCGACAGAAACACGATTATATCAAAGCACAAGTCTACCATTCACACACACACACACACTCTAACCTAGTGACAATCTGACATATCCAATTCGCCTGTCTGTGTGTTTTTGGGCGGTGGGAGGAAACCGGAGCGCCCGGCGGAAACCCACACGAACACGGGGAGAACACACAAACTCTTCACAGACAGAGACCTGAGGCGGGAATCGAACCTGCGATCTCTGGCGCTGTGCGACACACGCAATACCTGCATGGTAGTGGGACTGACATGGTTTGGGGCTGCATGAATGCAGTCAACTCCGGGAAGCTGAATTTCACCAATAGAATCATGTATGGCATTGTCAACATGTAGTGTGACTACTGAAGCAGATCATGATCCTCTCAATGAGATTTTAACATATGGGTGTACTCACTTTTGTGGGTACATTTTGAGCCCTTAATATTGAATTAATTTGAGTGAACAATAACTTGAAGCATTATACAAGTTGTACACTGGCTACTTTTCATTGTGTCCAAGTGAAATTCCTTTCATGTCCCCTGAAACAATATACTTACAAACATGCAGAAATGTGAGTGGTGTACTGACTTTTGTGACACACTGGACATGCTTACAGTAGTGATAGTCATCTTGGTCACACTATTGGCTAGAGACCTCAATGGAGAGAAGAAAGTTAGAAACTAAGAAAAGTTTCTTAGCCAGCACCCCACTGTATGCCATCTCCTGGAATGCACTGCTGCTTGTGTGAAACCCCATCATCTTTTACAGGACAGTTAAGACTATACTACACAATAAAGAACTGAAAGACACTTACCTCATACTCCTTGAAAAACGCATCTGGGTCTTCGTTTAGATACACAACCAGGCTGCGCAGGACGCACTCCCTCCTCAAGTCAATGTCGCTACACTAAAAGATGAATGACAAGTCACAAAAACAATAATGGCAGTTAAAAACATTCACAAATCTCCAAATGATCGTGCAATTGTCCATAACTGAATTGTGCCTCATTAATTTGACCAAACCATTGCTTTTACAATTGGTTGCAGTTCCTGACTATACTGATACAGGCTCTTATTTGGTCAGAGTGAACAGTTTTGTGAAATACCAGTTGAGATATGAGTAGTGAGCTGTTGTATAGAAGTAAAAGACGGCCTGGCCAAACAGTCTTTTAGTTTTAAGAATGCAATTGTCATTTCTGGAAATGAGTCAAATCAGAGAAAAAAATGTCATGTAATCATACTAACCGAATCGGCCATTTCCAGGATGCGCTTGATCCTTTGTCCCTTGACACCTCCTTTGCTCTGGAGGATCTGCATCAGTTTTGCTGTGAAGTGGTCAAACTGGGAGAGGAACTTGGATCGAAGTGGTTTGGTTGTGACTCGCAAGAACTCTGCATTTACCTGAAGAAAAAAAAAAAGAGAGAGAAAGACTTACTTGTACTGCCATTAATAAATGGAAACACTGCTATAGCAAAATACAAATGACAGCCATTGATCCCCCTGGAAAATAAAAAGCACACACACACTTACTTCACTCTGCTCAAAAAGGGCAGGCCATCGGTTTTTGAAATCCTCTATCCTGGGCCTCTGGTTCACAACTTCTTGTCGTCTGTAGGAGAAGGTTTTCTCCATCTTGGCTTTTATTACAGCTTCGTTGTCACGCTTGGCCACTTCTGTCAGCAAAGCAATTCGTTCACTCTCTAGACTGTCTTCAGTTTCACCTTTGGGATGTAGTGGGATGTAATTCACTTCAGCCTTTCTAGGCTTTTTGATATGAGCAGCAGATTTCCCTTGGCCTTCACGTTTATGTTTTAAGGAATTGACTCGAATTTCGGGGTGCCCAAGTCTTCCAAGTTTGGTTCTGTAATTTTGCATTTTGTATTTTAAAGACTGCTTCCATCCAGAAAACCCTGACTTGCATCCTAACTGCCCCAAGCAAGGATGGGCCTTTGTCAAAGCAGCTGCTACTTCCTCACACTGGTAATCCTTCGGATACTTGGTGTATTTCATCATCTCTTGTGCCAGGCCATCAAGCAAGATTCCTTTAAGCTTCGGGCCAGGATTGAAGTATGTTCCTTTTGTTTCAAACTCAGTGTTCTTTTGTTGTAGCTCCAGTTCCGCTTCATAGGAAAACTTTGGGACAACAAAAACCAGGGGCCAGGACAATCCTGATGTATAAACCTCTGGGGAAGAGGTCGGAGTTGATGTACACAAGGTGGCATCACTGCTTGATGAGGCCAATGATAAAATCTCGGTGTTTGGGACTGGGGAACTCGAAGCAGTCGGTTCCACTGTGTATAAAGAGATGTAGGGCTCCTCGAGTGGTGTGTAGATCACTTTGAGTGTACCCATATTTTGGATTTCATGCACTGAGGTGAGATTCATGAACTCTTTGAAGTCAGAATCCATGTACTGCAAACGAAAGTCTTGATACAATTGAAAGCTTTCTTTCACAAGATCATGTACTTCGTCCACAGTTTTTGGAATTCCAGAAACCATGTGCAATTTCCTGGAGTCAGATCCATCACCAAAAATGACCCGTAGCACAGCTGGATTGGACATAGTCAAACACCTCCTGTCCTGATCTGAAACAAAAGTAGAACACAAAAATACTACATTAGTAATATACAGTATATTAAATGCAAATAGTTCATACTGTATAAGAGCAAGGAAAACACCTAGGTTATTAAGTGGCAACCAACTGATATTAAGGTCTGAGACCAAAGCCACACACAGGCATCAATAAAAAAATTGAATGACCGTTATCGTTTCCAACCTAAAAATATATTTTAAAAGCATCCATTTTTGCCATTATCTTCTGTACAGAGATCCAAAAATGTATCACCACATTGGACAACACTAATAGCGATGTATTTATTATTGAGCTAATATTAAACAATGCATCAGTTGGGCTACACCATTTATTAACAATGTCACTAACCTTTGCAATGACAACGTTCACAACACGCAGAGTCGGGTCCTTCACCAAGCTCAATCAGGCTAAACTTTCTAGTGTGGAATCACAGTTCAAAGCCAACAGAATGCTCCCTGTACCAAGCACCAACACCTTCAGTCCTGATCTGAAACAGAAGTACAACAAGAAAATGCCATGTTAGCAATATACAGTATATTGAATACAATAGTTCATACTTTAAATAAGCCAGATATAGACCCAAGGAATTTACTAGCGCCCAACTGCTAATGTTTGAGGCCAGAGCCACACACAGCTCTGACATAAAAATGTTAAATTTCCATTACAGTTTGCAAATCAAAAATACAATTGAAAGAATCTTTCTGCATTGTTTATGTAAAGAGAACAGAAAATTAATTAGCACATTTGGAACCAAGGATTTTCACTTACCTTTAACAAGGACAAATCTTTTCAAAGTTACCATGCGCAAACCCGCTACGATGTACTCCACAAGGGGATATGGGTCCTCCAAGTCACCAAGCTCAATTAGGCCAACCTCTCTAGTGGGAGACTCCGATAATTCAAAGCCACCATAATGCTCTCGGTACCAAGCACAAACACCTCTAACTATAAAATTTGGATTATCCTTTACAATGCACAGCTGAATTATCTCATTAAATTTCGGAAGTCCATCTGCAGATCCATGCACAATTAGCATCCCTGTTCTATAACATATGCCATTGTACGACAAATGTTTTGCCATATGAACCTCAGTAACTGCTGGGTATTTTTGATGCAGTTTTGACCTTACTTCCTCACTAAGGACATCCACAGGCAGAACTGAAATATCTGAGACTTCCAAGGATGACTTCTTTACGTTGGAGCCATGCGTTTCATAGGCTAGCATAAATTGATGTTTAGTAGCTAGTGAACGAGGTATATTTTTAAAACAGTTTGTATACCGAGCAACCTGCTTAAAGAAGCTATGCTTAGCCTCGAACCTCATAGTCCATAGTGCTACCAGTGGCCCAAAGCAGCATATCATTTGTGGATAATGCTCTAAAAAGTGATGTTTTGGCAGGAGCTTTACATGTGGAAAGAGTTCAAGATAGCGTTGTCTGTGATCATAGATCTTAGCCTCAAGATATGCAATAGTTTCACTTGTGTGTACAGGGGCTACTGCCAACTCAACAATGTCCTTCAGGTCCAGAATCAACAGCCATGATGGTTCATTTTCTGGTACAAGATGCCCAATGAAAAAGGGAAGAAATCGTAATAACGTCCAATTTTCATGAGCATTTCCGCCTATGGTGTTAGTGGATGTGAAAGAACGCGGTATGAAATGCGGGCGATTGGTTTTGTCTCCCCATTTGAATGGAAATGTCTGAATCAATGTGTTAAGTAAATCAAGAGTGAAGTATTTTTTTGAGATCAATAAGCAAATACAGCGTGCAAGCTCAACTGGCACAATACCTTCAAAGAGGTCATGCACAATATCAGGAGGATATCCAGTGCTTACATGAAAATGGGAGAGGTTCTCTGTTAAAACACACTGTTTCTTTATGCCGCAGCAAATTGCTGCACTTTCCTGGGCAGAATGGACATGAACATCATGAATATCTCTGGTTCTAAGCTGGAACGCACCAGACTTCACATCTTTGGTCTGAAATTCTGACTTATCTCCTGTACAAAATCTGCAGATTTACCCACCAGAAAAACTCTCAACAAATCCAGCTATTCCATGCGCACCAAGATTGTCAGCAATAACACATTGTACTGTACCTTTAACAAACTGACCAATTTGGGAAATAAAAACTCCGTGCTGCTCTAGTATACTCAAATCTTGCAAGAGTGGCTCTAACAGTTTTTCATAGCCATATGTCTTAATGTCATCAGATTTGGAAAGAACAGCTAAATAAATTGAGCTTAATTTTGAATGTGAACCTGGTGGCAAATTTCCCAACACCCAGTAGACTCCACAGAGTTTGTGTTTTTTCCGAGATGTCCCCAAAGGATTGCAGACTTCAAAATCATCTACATAAAGATGCAGTGCTATTCTAAAGCCTTCACCTGACAGAAAGTTGTTTTGTTTATAGTAGTCACCATCTCTTATGCTTCGATACTCTTGTAAACAAGATGTGGTTGGGTGGTTTTGCAAACCTGGAGTTTTAAGATGATCAAGGATGCCTTCATCAGAGAGCAAATTTTGCAAAGATTGTAACAGTGGTATATATTGAAATAACCTTTTCTTTTGGGTATCTAGTATGTATTCAACAGGCTCCACAATCCTAAAATGAGCTTTATAATATTCTTTACGCCTATAAGCAGTAGCAAGAGGACCATCCTTTGCAATTGCTACACCTAATGCGTTAGTCTTACATATGACATTGGAAAGCTCGTCAACAACTGAATCTTCAATTTGTAGATTATGGCTCTGAAATACATCAGAAACTGTAGCTTTTGTAAAAGGCAGAGATTCTGTACTTAATATAAAGTGAAGTTCAGAGAGGACCTGGTCAATAACAGTCTTTGGAGTGTGAACAATATTCTCTAACCTCAGTAAAATGCACGCAGTTTTCTCTTCAATAAAATTTCTCTGAGGTAACTCTGAAAGACCAGTACAACTAAGTGACTCGTATTCATTATCCGTGTCAATGGAGTCTGTTTGACAATCTGCAGAATGATCTAACTGATGTAAATCATCATTACTACAGATTATGGTCGCTTGAAAGTCTGTTAATGAATTTTGGTTGTGTTTCCTGTTTTTGTGTGTATTAAATGTACTGTAAATGTTGGTTTTAAAATTACATCCTGAAAACACACATGGAACCGTTTCGTTTTGCTTGAGATGTCTATTTAGATGATGAAAAAAGTCTTTCTCTGTTGTTAGTTCTCTGCAAGAACACACATGGCACTGAAATGTAGAAACTTCCAATGGCTTTTGAGAACACTTTTTAGCGTGACTTTTGTATGTGTGATTTAATAGCTTATTCCATGTGTTAAATGTACAAGGACAATCTGTGTATGGACATGGAAAACGACAACTACCTCTAAAATGGCCATGCGTCTGTCTGAAATGCTGCAATAACAAATACCTGCTAGCTAGTTCCAGAGAGCATTCTTTGCACTTCCACATTAATTATCATGCAAGGGAGAGTAAAGACAGTTATCTTAAATTAACTCTTGTAAAGTCTTGTGAAACCCAGTGTGAAATTTTTTTTTATATTATTTGTCTAAAGCTAAAATTGTAAGAGTCAAACAGACCCTAAGACCTCAAAAAGGTTCAAACTGAATGACAATGAGTGAAAATGCTACAGATCCTTTGAAACAGGTGGTCAATTACATACAATCACTGAGAGGTTGGCTGCTGTACGGTGACATTGATGAAAACTGCAAAAGATAGATATAAAATTAGTGCAATTGTAGGGATTAACAGCATTTAATTTGTCAACATTTATTTGTTGCTTATCATGACATCAACTAAAAAGTAAAAATTTACCACTTATGCATCACACAGTTTCGAGTAAACATAGGGAATTGGCGACACAAATCCCATGCACGAAACTGAGTTAGCCTGCATGGACGTATCAAAAGTTTTGCTGCTTACATCCATGCAAAACGTTACTGCAAAACGTCCAATGCTGCACGAGTGTACGAGTGGTTGCACGAGGCTACCAAACGGGAGATAATTAAAAAAAAACATGCTGCATGCTAACTAACTATCTATCTAGAGTTTGGTTTGCCCGACCTCTTTTTAGCCAGCCACTTTTCTACAACTTGGTTAAGCTAATATAACAGGCGTCTTGTAAACAGTTTAAGACCACATGATAATTTTATGTATAGGTGCAAGAAAACTTCATTATAAGGCTGGTTTTCAACTTCACAGACAACTCACTCCTTCCACACTTACCTCCCGCCGCTTTATGATGGTCTCTGTGGGGAGGCGAATGCGCATGAGAAGGTCCCGAATTAAAACGAACATATTTGTATTGGGTTCATGAATGATGGGTAAATATATTGTGTTGAAACAATTATATCTAAATGCATTTAATATTTAACCAATTTGTTTAAGCAAATCAAGCAAAAACATTATGTTGCACCCCAAAGGAGGGCTTGAGTCATTTTTTTGAGTGTACATGTAATGCACAGAAATAAATAAAGTTATTTTGTGTTTAATAAAGTGATACATGTTTGGTCATAACCTCATTTATGCCATCCTGTTGTACATTGTCAGGTTTTTTGACTCCATCTCTGGAAGTTTAGTAAAGTTTCAATGCATTTTAAGGTAT
>JAUZSU010180627.1:0-24325 GCA_034780255.1 Parotocinclus maculicauda | reverse complement strand
TAAATCATAATGACAACAGAAACTACCCAAATCACCCTGATCAAAAGTTTACATACCCTGAAAGTTTTGGCATTATAGCAAACACAAATTGACACACGCAGGTTTAAATGGCTACTAAAAGTAACCATCCTCACCTGTGATCTATTTGCTTGTAATTATTGTGTGTATTAAAAGTCAGTGAGTTTATGGGATCCTGACTGACCCCTACATGTTTAATCCAGAGTTGACACGGATGTTGTTGGATTATGAGCTATGGGAAAAGCAAAATAATTATTAAATGATGTGCGAGAGAAGATAGTTGAACTTTATAAAACAGGAAAATAATATAAAAAGATATCCAAGGAATTAAAAATGTCCTCTAATTAAGGAGTGGAAAAGTTCAGGTAGACCAACAAAAATTTCAGCAACAACAGCCCGAAAAACGTCGAATAAAGAATTGAGGTTGCTGTTATAAGATGCACAATAAGGAGGCACTTGAAGAAAAATGGGTTGCATGATCGAGTAGCCAGAAGAAAACCATTACTACGCCAATGCCACAAAGCAACCTGCTTACAATATGCCAGACAGCACAGAGACAAACCCCAACATTTTTGGCCACAACCATAAACACTAAATTTGGAGAGGAGTCGAAAAGGCCTATGATGATGGTGATGTGTGAGCCACACAGACACAGGAAACTTGGTCAAAATTAATGGCAATATGAATGCAGCCCTTTATCAGAAAATACTGGAGGAGAATTTGCACTCATCAGCCAGGAAGCTGCACATGGGATGCACTTGGATGTTTCAACATGACATTGATCCAAAACACAAGGTCAAGTCGACCTGTCATTGGCTACAGCAGAAAGTGGTAGTGAAGCAAAAATCAGAAAGCAAAGTGAAGGTCCTGGAGTGGCCATCTCAGTCTCCTGACATCAACATTACAAAAACTGGGATAATTTTGCCAAGAAGAATGGGCAGGTTTACCATCTGAGAAAATTAAAAGCCTTATCCACAACTACCACAAAATACTTCAAGTTTGATCAGGGTGATTTGGGTAGTTTCTGTTTTCATTGTGAATTCAAAAGGGCAAACACAATCGTTCAATAATAAATGCATTCATCCAACCACTAACCATGAATAACAGAACTGTTTTTGTATCATCATTCGTATTCTCTGAAAAACGGTCAAAAAATTACAAATTCTGCCAGGGTATGCAAACTTATGAGCACAACTGTATGTAAATGATTACTGTAGGGTCTGATTAGACTCTGGGTCTTGCCACAAGATGGTGTAAAAGTGCTTCCCCTTTGTTCTCCTCTGGTCACATAAATGGACTGAAAGATGTAGGATGGCTAATTGCTAATTTCCCACTATTTAGACCAGTCTGACCTAACTGTTAGGCAGTGTTGGGAGGAGTGGTTCTGTGAGCGCACACAAACTGTGAACAGGTTCCAGATGGCCCAGACAGATAACCAATAGAGAGGATTTTTTGATCCACTGACAAGCCCAAACAACTCTCACAGTTTCATTGTCCACCATCCAGACACAGGTCGCATTTTCAACATCCATGTCACCAACTACACCATTTCAGGCACTTATTAGAAGGATTTTTTTTGTCATGGTGCCCTTTATGTGTCCTGCCACTGACAGCTAGCTACCTTTGCCTACAATTTTGGTATTATGAATGAGATACCTGGACTTCTACAGACTCAAACAGCATCTCTTCAGTGATAAATCCAGGTTCTGTTGCGGTGAGTGCTTCAGTTCTGCCTTTGCCAGTGTGATGTTTTGGGGAGCAATTGTGTTTGGTTGTCAGTAACGCCTAGTAGTGATTGAAGGGACAGTAACAACTATAGCTATATGTGCAGGACATCTTACAATGTGATGCCTTTCATGGCAGGGCTTCCAACTGAACCAGGGGCAGGGCTTCCAACTTTTCAGCAGAATAATACTCGCCCAAGCACAGCAAGGGTTTCCCAGAAATGTCAGATTACAACACTTTCTTGGCCTGCCTGGTCTTCAGATTTATCACCAATTAAGCATTTATGATTGGATGCCAGCTTCAGCAATCCATAAGTGTGCAGAATTTACAAGGTCAGCGGTTACCCCTGTGGGCAATAGTGCTACAGGATACCATATGTAAACTGTATGGCTCCTAAACTGTATCTCATCTGGTATTCAGACTAGAGGTGGTCTAACCGGTTACTAAAACTTCTTCTTTTGCTCTAATATTATAATCACTTACACTTATAATTATTACATTAACAAACAACATTTCATTTGATTCTAACAACCACTTCTTGGTGTGTTATTTTTTGTCAATGAGTGTCTGTTAATCATTTGCCCTACATTTTATTTTCTTTATGTACATGCAAGGTGCTCCAAAGTAACTCTCACCAACCTATGGTCAATAATGCACTGTTAACCTAAGCAATTGCTAGAGAATAGGGAAATGCTGTGTTAAAGTGATTTTGTTAAAACAGTAAAGTAATTATGAGCTTTTGTGCAATCAAACAAATTTCTCGGACTTTTCATTTGCTGTTCTGATTATCTTGTTTAATGAAATAACATTGAATGCTTGTTTTTTAATTGCTACATATTCATTTAGAAATAGCCATTAGTTTTTGTGAGCAGTGTATATCACAGCATGTTGAGGTCAGACAGTTTGGACTAACATTTTGTACAGTGGAGCAACCCAGCCCTCCAAACAATGAGGACTTAAGTCATTTCCCCCTCTCAGTGGAGCTTAAATATCATCTGATCTGACAGGACATAGCAGGGCCTTTAGTAGAGTCCTGTTGGAATTTGTGCTGAGCCAGCAGTAGTCTCTGGTGAAATTTCACAGGATGACTTTAAACAAAGCCTGACTCAAAAGGTCAGAGCACGGCCTGTCTATGTATTGGCTCAACCTCTGGTGCATTCACTTAATACATACGTTGTTACCTTTAGCTACTGCTAGGCATAGAGAACAGTGCACCTATCATAGGGCAGTTTTTAAATGAAGGAAGGGAAGTATTGGTTACAGTAATTAACCTTGGCTAATGAAGTTAAGGCCTCAATGAGCATGATCTTGAAAGTAATTTATGATTACTTGTATATACATGGATACACTTTGCCCTGAAATCAGTTTGAAACATTAGAGAAAGAGTAGGGACTAAGAGAGTTAAAAAATAACTGTTTAAAGTGATATACGGTGTGCTTCCATAAATATGTGAATGAGAAGCATTACTGAGAATTAACGACAGAAACAGAAAAAATGTGTAATTACATATTATGAAACCATGATTTCTTAAAATGAATTGCAGAGCAGCAGTATCTTTTTATACAAATGTTGAAAACTAGAATTGCTTCATGATATCTGAACATAGACCCATAAGGAATGGATGAATGCAAGAGTTAAGCAGACCATATGCTTTGTTAGTGGTGGAATGGTGAATGCACACCATAGGGATCTCACATGTTTCTGGGTGCTGCTTTTATCTGGACTCTTCAAAGGGAACTAATATAGTGGAAAAGAAAGCAAAACCATATGCCCGGCTGTACCAGGCAAGCTTGACCATCTGGATATTTCAAGGGTACCTTTACAATGAGTAGCTGAGCTTTCTTATCAATCCTTTTTGCTTATATATACAGATTGCTCATGTATAAAAGCTGTTTCACTTTTATTTCCTTTATTCTATCTTGTTGCATTGTACACTGCTTTCACTATGGGATATTTTATTTTGAAGTATCCCCTATTTTTGTGAGCAGTATATTAGCATCATTATATCGCTCACACTTACTGGCCTGTGATGCCGTGATGGTCAGACTTGTGACATCAAATGACAGCTTGGTATATTTTATGTAAAGGTGCTGGGTTCTCTCAGGTTCAAGATGGTGGTGGTGGTTGTATGCAGTGAGCTGAATTTGTTTGATCATTTATTAACACTTTATAAAAGTCTGTGGGTTCGACTGATAAATGACTAATGAATAATAAATATAAGGAAAAGCAGTTAGGTTGTGCAGTGGTTAGCTTTGTCACCTCACAGCCCGAGCGAGTCCCAGCCAAGCTGCTGCCTATGTGCAGTTTGCACATTTTCCTTTTGTTGGTTTCCTCTCCCATCGCAAAGACATGCTTAGGTTAAGTGGTATCTCTAAAGTGTGTGAGTGGGTGTGTGTCTAATCTGTCCAGGGTTGTTTCCCGCCTTGCTCTCTGTCCTGCTTGGACAGAGAATCTTAAATTGGAGCACAAGTAGTGCATATAATATGTAGAATGATAATATATATATATATTTAAAAATATATAATATATATATATATATAATAATCTCAATTTTAAATATTTTTTTTATTCATTGTCTTACCAGCTTATCATGGTCAAAGGAGAGCCGATACCTATCTGGCAGCATAGGGCAGAAGGCGAACAACCCTAGACAGAGTTAGGCTAAGGATGTTATGCAGTCTGAAATTTTTTGTTAAAATGTTCTCCATTTTTGGAAGATGAGACAACAAGTTGAATTATTGTTGTTTAAACTGAAGCTTCAGCTGAAAACAGGAAGTGTCCATAGCTAAATGATCTATGTGCTGTTGCAGTCAAAATGGTTTATTTTGGACATATTTGGTAACTGTTAATTAATAGACTAAAATATTAAGATGTACATCAAGATTAATAGTGTGGGACTAAAGTGGGATTGTGACAAATGTGAGGTTAGCAATTAGCTAAATCACTTGCTGTTATATAAGGAATAGTATGAGGGCCTTTAAGATTTTTATATTCATATATATTTATACACTGTTGAATACCCAGTCAGAACTCTATTCTGCTAAATAGTCTATTGTGCTTCAGTTAAGATCACCAGTATTGCCATCAATTATGATTATTATGAACATGATTTAAAATATCCCATATCTATTTTGTACATAATATTAAATAGATACCTTTTTCTTAATTGAGTTGAACTTGGGCTTTCTCAGGGCTCTGCAGGGACAGCTCGACAGTGAAATGATTTGAATGTTCATTGCGTTTTGCATGTTGACCTTTTCCAATTAGTAGTCCTTAACCTCAAATGCTACAGCACCATAACTCTCCAGTATTGTTTTACAAGTTATAATTCACTTATCTGTACATCATGATCTAGTGAAAATGAGAAAAAGAGAAGACTAAATGAATTGTGCTTTTAGTAACAACTGGAAATTAGTGCTCTAACAAAATTGTGCAAATGTGTTCCCTCAGGAGAAACAAACATGGCTGTGAGATGTGTCGCTGCATTAAGTGTCCCCCCTTCACATGTGATAAGAAGTGCAGTCATGGCTATAAACAGAACAGGAAAGGCTGCAATGTGTGCGTATGCAAAGGTGAGTGACTGGTCAAAGCTTCATCTGGTTGCTAAATCCTTTGCGCTTATTATGAAATTAAGTTTCAGTCAGAGAACACTGAAATAGGGTGCTTCTAACCTTAATCTTAACCCCTGGGCAGGGGGCTACCAACTGAATATAAAGGTGTAAAAACTCTATTCTTGTATTTACACACTAGTAAGCCAAACATTAAAGACTCACCCAAATATGAATTACAGATGATCTTGTTATAACAGCCAGTCATAAGGGCTGGGATATCAGATTAGAAGTGAACAGTCAGTTATTGTTGTTGACCTGCTGAATGTGGAAGACATATTTAGAAATAAAGACCTAACTGACTTTAACAAGTGATAAAGCATTATGGCCAACCGGCTTGTGTGGTACACCAACAGTTTAATATCTATTGTATTTATCATATACCTATACTGTATATTACTTTGTGGAGTATAACTGTTTGGCAAAATAATTAACATAAAGTAATGAAAAATATTGAATATCTCATATAGTTTAATTCATGATGTATTGAAGGTACAAAAATAAAGTGATTATAGTCTCGGTTTTTCCTCACTACATTTCTCAGATTGCATCACTCCCGCCACGTTTCTCCCAACATTCTTCATTTGCACAGAAGCGTGCAGGAGAGTAACATACCGGATATCACTTGCCCAGGGAAAAATCAAAAACTCAAAGTTATTGTGGATCATATTCCAAAAGTAAATTTAAATTATTATATTTCAAAATAACGTATCATAAAACAGGGATTACCTGTTCTGTTGGGAAGCCCTGAGTTCAAGTGGATATCGATTTGGGACATAGCATGTACTTATCAATGTTGCAGCCCAGGTGTTTTGGTTCAGTGGTGCATATTGTGAGTGACACATATTCCTTCAATTAATATCTACAGAGAATTACTGGCTTAATACACCATTAACAGCGTAAACACTCATTCTAGGGTCACAAACTCATGATTAGGATTCCCCTTTAGCAAAAGGTTATGGGATATTTAACAACTTGGCATAAAGAAACAGGATTTTTGGAAATGAGTATTTTCTTTTAACAAATTCTTAGCATTGTTTAGATCATTTCCTTCTGCTTTCTCTGTGGGAAGTGGAGGCCTGTAACTGAAAGCTCTCTGGTTCTTTTCATCTGACACCATTAAATTACCCTTGTTTACATCAAGCTGATTAAATATAGGCAAATAAAACATCTCTAGTTTATAAAGGATAACTAAAGGCTTAAGTTGTACAGTAGAATGAATTTATGTCTTATATTAATTAAGAAAACATATTTTGGGGGGTTGAGATGTTTTCTATCCTTTCATGAACAAAGTAAAACTACTTTTAAACATCTGGGTAGGTTGACGTCCTGGCTGTAGTCACCGATTGAGAAAAGTCAGGCTAAAATCATGCAGTGTTCGCTTGGCCTTGGTTTGCGTTCCACTGGTGACTAATTTAGTTTTGTCATAGTATGTCTAAAATGTAGAGTTTCTAATTGTTTGCACAGTGTTATTTTATAGAAAGAAATGTTATGTAATTAAATGTGAACTGTTATACCATAATAGGCTAGCAGGTTTTAGTTTCTATATATACTGCTCACAAAAATTAGGGAAATTAATTTAAACTTCCCCTAACTATTTGAGAAGTGTATTGTAGTGCAAGTCTCATCCTAGAGAAGCATCCTCAGAAGTAGGCAGAGAAGAAGGCATCTATCTACAAACCACTGAATTTAGGAAGCTAACCTTTTTGTGTTGTGCTGTTTAGAGAGTGAGCGTGGTGTTAGCATTACTTCTCCTCCCGTGACCATCTCCTGTCTGACTGCCAATGGCCAACGCTTTGAGGATGGTGAGAGCTGGCACGATGGCTGTCGGGATTGCTATTGCCATGCAGGGAGGGAAATGTGTGTTCTCATCTTCTGCCCCGTACCCAGCTGCATGCATCCTGTGCTCAGGCCTCATCAGTGCTGTCCCAGCTGTGATGGTATGTACAAACGTTAGTATGGTCGGAAAGCTAATATTTACAGAAGACTAAAGAATTAATAGAGTTATGAGGAGAATACAGCGATGTTTTGTGCGATTCTAATATTTAATGTCAACATGTCTTTAACATGCATTCCTGTCTTCCTGACGTCCCAATAATGTGCTTGATTTGGCTGCTGAAGGAATGAAGCCTGTTTTGATCTGTAAAGGGTTTTTAATGGCTGGCTAGGCCCAGTTGCTCAGTACAGGACTTCATTGATACACTGATGTTTTTAAATCCTGGCCCATGTCATACCTCATTTTCTGGTGCTGTCCGTTTTTAGGGATGCCAAAATAAAACTGAATCACAAAACAAACATGCCACACCTGCAATCTAACTAAACCAGCCAACTTTCCACTCAGCTGGTCAGAAGGCTGAACTCCACCAAACCTAAATATCAACAGCAACAGGCTTTTGCCTAACCTCCACTTTTTCATTCAACTCTTTAAAATGCCATAGCTCTGCCTAGTATATAAAAAGGTCTTTGGTTTGTACTTATGATATCTTAATTTGAAAAGATCTTCTTGAACAAAGTCTGGCCTTGAAAATGTAAAGTACAGTTAATTGATTCCCATATAAAAAAGTGGGAATCAATTAACAGTACTTATATAAAATACTGCTCTATAAAAATTTTAAACCGTTATACAAATATGTGTTACTACAAGTAGTATAAGTATCCTTATGTTTGCTCTACAGACATAATTTAGTATTAACCAATTTTGAATCATCTGCCTTTGACCCAGATGAGTTTGGCAGTGGTCGACCTGAGGGAATGGATATGGTGGTATGCAGAGCTCCTGGGGACAACCTGTACACGGAGGGAGACACCTGGGACCTTGACGAATGCACCCGCTGTACCTGTAGACAGGGCCGAGTGCTGTGTGAAACAGAAGTATGCCCACCTGTTCTCTGCCAGACACCAAGCAAGACCAAGGGAACTTGTTGCCACATCTGCCACGGTATTGTTCAAGTTCTGGAAAGCATTGTAGGCTTCTTTCTTGAATACCTGTATAGATTTAAACGTCTCGAACACTGTGAACACTGCATAAACAGCTGGTCACCCAATTGTAACTTACATTTTCCAAAGTTAAACATTAGCGCAACAGAGGAATGAAAGGTAACATTTGTAAGTAAGATCATGTGATGTACAATAAGCGACAGGTATTTTATAAGCACTTGTTTTAAAGGCAAGTCGTGTGATGAATGAGAGCAGGAGCTTCCAAAGGGGCACTTTTTATTATCCGCTCCAGACCAATAAAATGATCAGCCTGTACTGGGTGAGTTTACAGGCCTCGCTTAGGTCAAGAAACATGTGGTTTTTGGCCTTTGGCCCTTCTTGTAATGTCCATCATATGGAGGGTCATGCATGTGGGAAATAGTCTATGCATTATGTAGAATATCCTCTCATGTTGTTATGAGATACAAATCAAAATCAAAGTAGCTTGAATGTTTGAGTGTAGGACCTCACCTATTTAGGTCAAGGCACTAGGGTTGTTGGCTTGGGGTAATACCAAGTTCTGGACTTTAATGTGATGAAAATAGACACAGACAATTGCAAACTTTGTCTATCTGAGCAGTCACACTTTTTCAGTGGCTGAATCTAAACTTAGAATATAGCACAATATGTAAGATCCACAATGCAGTTATGTTTTGTAATGAGAAGACTGTGAATAAGTGTATAATATGAAAAATCATTTTGGTTTTACCGTTGTATATGAATCACAGCAATTTCATGTGTCAGTAAGGAAAATATAATGTTGTGTAAATAAATTAGAAACCAAAACAGTAGACTTTTCTGCACTGTACAAAGCAGTAGGTCTGTAAATATGACACTTTGTTGAATGGTGAGTTCCTAACCAAGCAATATGTAAATAGTACAAATTTGACAGACATTGACTTTAACTTTGTCTGGGATATAGTTTGACTTGAAACTTAACCACAATCCCAGACATTAAGGAGACCAAGTCTTTCTCTCAGAAGTCAGCATGCCAGCAAATGTTACTGGAGAAGCTTGTTTTAAAACCCAAATCTGTCTGTAGTGTCTCTGCTTCTTAAAATAAGGAAATTACTTTTGGGTAACCTTTGAGGCCCATACTGTGCAATTCTCTTCCACAGAGGATACCCTCAGCTCCCTACTTCCTGTCAATAGCAGCCAACGAGAATACTGTATCTCCAATGATGGGGATGTCCTTTTGGCCGTAGATTCCTGGAAACCCAATGCTTGCACCAGTTGCATTTGCAACAACGGGACCATTCAGTGTTTTTCTCAGCGATGCCCAGCTCTCAACTGCAGAGTGCCAGTACTGCGCAAAGGACAGTGCTGTCCACACTGCCTGGGTAAGTCACAGTGACCTTTTGGTGTAAACTTTTAATTACTTACTTTAAATACTTATTTATTTGAGAAGCAGGGGAGTCATCAGACCCACTTTACTAGGGCATGTTCCCCAGTGGAATGTTGCTGTTCCGCCTCTGAAATAACTGTGATAAAAAATTTAAACCTGGATCACTGGATCACAGGACATGACACACAAAATCACTACAGTTACTACTTTTCCCATAATGCCTCAGCTTTAGCTTTTAGTTAGAGTTAGAGTTATTTTGTGTGCTTTTACATGGAGTAATTGACACCACAAATATTTAAAAGAAAGTCAACCAGGCTGGAGGCAGGGTTATGATAGCTCAAAGCTATATGCTTTAGGTAGCAACTTATAACTGAATAGCCTACCGAAAGACCACCAAATCCAAGGCCTCAATTAATTCAGCCATCGGTTATAATTAGTTAAAGAATAAATAAATAAATTAATTAATTAATTAATTAAACCAAAGATCAGAAACAGCTGGGATGAAATGGGAAATGCAAATATTAAAAAAATGTGGTGCTCCGTATATGTATGTATATGTGTTTATATTATTGCAAACAGTATGAACCTGGGATATTTAATTTTGCCTGGTCAACTTCTTTTTATTTGTTAATAAACATCCTTCCAACATTCCTGCATTTCAGGCCTGTAACACATACTAAAAATGTTGGGATGGGGGGAATTTAGAGCTAATAATGAATTCATAAACTAAATATGTATGTGATTGTAATGATTTACTACAATAGCACAAAAAGGCTGAGTCTTGAGCAACAAGATGGGCAGAGCATTTCCAATGTGTGAGAAAAATATTGAAATGTTAAAAAACAATGTTTCTTAAAGAAAGACTGGGAGATTAACATATTACAACCCTATTTTATTCTGATTTGACTTGTTACTGGAAATATTGAGAGAATTAATGTTGCTCTAAAATGTTGATTTATTATTTTGCATTAATCCCATCACAGAAGTGAAAATGACCTTTGCCAGGCACACTGACCCCATAACATGCCAGACCCTGGCCTGCCTGTCTGCTTAGTGTTTAACAAGCTTTTGTATGCACAGTTGTTCCATACGACTCAATGAGGAACAACTGCCCCCTCTACATTGTCTGTCCCAGTATGACAAGTAATCTGGAAATACCCCTGGCTAGAAGAACATTAACGGTTGTGTCTCCTCTATCACTAGAAGATCAGGCTTTTCCATATAAGAATGTCCTGCTTTTACTGTGTGAGGGCATCTTAAAAGCCAGGTAGCACATGTTTATGCACCTTTACCTTACACTATATGAACAGGAACTGTAGGATTTGCTTCTAGCTTAGTAGCACATGAGCCCAAACCATTTCTGTTTGGTAGTGTTATGTAATACAGTAGGAAAGAACTTCTAATCTCTATCATGCTGCAGCTGGGAATGTATAAGCATTCCACATGACAGATCCTGGTATGAGAATGAAAAACATTTCCCCAGCAACAACTCAAGATGCTTGGTCATTTTTAACTGACTAAATGTGGCAAAAATGTAGTCAGTACTTCAGAGGAAAGAACAATAATCACACAACCTGTTTGTCATCCCTTGCTTTGAGTTGGTGTGTTGTGAAACTGTCAGAAGAAAACCCACAGCATTCACACATCATGTTGTACAGATTGATAACTTATAATAAACCAGACAATACCAGCTTTTAAGGACAAGAGGTTTTTAAGATTTAAAAATGTTTCTCTTGTCCATAGAAGACACATCAACATCTGTGCCGGTGACATCTACCAAATCAACCAAATTTAAAGCAAACAACATATCCACTACCACAGACAGCAACGCTGTTTGGATCACTATGCATACAGCACCTGCTGTTACAGGTAAAACCGTACCCCCACATTACCCGTACAGATCTGCATCCAAATGTCTATCATTATAACAAACACAACAAAACAAAGCAGTTGTGATTGTGTGTTATTTGCTACAGCACATAGTTCCTCAGTCAGTCTACCCCTCTAACCAATGCACTGGTAATAAGTACCTGGCAACTGCAACACTTTGCGAAAGTCTTAGGCCACCATTAAATCTGTTGGGGTTTTTTAAGCAATAGTATCATCATATATAACATATTGTTGGATATGACTGAGCTCCAAACTTGGATTTGTCACTCCATAGTATTCTTTTCCACCAATCTTAATATCAAACTTTGTGAGTTTTAGCATATCCCAGCCTTTTCACCATGTTTCCCTTCCAAAAAGAGCTCAAGTGTAAAACTAAATATTTGCCCCTGTAGCCTACACAAGCTGTTTTTTTCCGGATTTTCTTCATTTTCAGTACTGCTTTCCATTTTTTTCTAGTTGTATTTTAATAATGAGACAGTTATACAAAAATCAATAATTTATGATTACTATACCATTGTCAAAACAATGTTATATTATACCTAATGGTGGCCTAATGGACATTTACACAGTATTATATATCCAAACCATTTACAGTACATGTATAAAGGTTTATTCCAACACTAACTAGTATTTACAAAGATTTAATCTAACTTAATATTAATCTGAGATAAACAAATGGCAAGGTGGCAATAAGATTCATAGCTGAACCTATGTACTCAGCTGAATTTATATACTCAGGTAGTGGGAGCATTTAAATGGTTTTTTTATGGAACATTTTCAGTCCTGTTCTGGACTATTAGAATCACCTTACATACTTTCAGTGATGTCAGTATAATCGGGCAAACTAAACTAAACAAAAAATTGCAGCGCCTGTGGCTCAGAGGTACAAGCCAGCTACTGGAAATAGGAGATCATATGAACCAGAATTTGAACCCAGGCTGGACTTGTAATGTCAAGGTTTATATTTACATTTGGTTTATCCAGAGAAATATACAAAATGTGCCAACAGTCGAACAGTTGCCAGGATTCCAAAATCCAATGACCTATAAGTATTTAATACCAGTCAGACTAAAAATTAATGCTACTCAGGAACTAATGAGCACATTCTCATACAAATAGTCATACTCATACAAATGCTAAGAGCTAACAAAAACACATACAAAGAGCAGGTATGAAAGTTCAAAGGAATGCACATTTTAATGGGTTATACTGTATAAGGAAAAGAGACATTAGGTGTGAAAAGCTCATTCCAACAATAAGAAGCCAGATTGATCTGAGAGAAGGTTGTACCAGGCACCCTGAAGCTGAAGACCAGAGTTGGTGTGCAGGTGTTTCATTCTTAATCAAATAATCAAAATAACATGGAGCAGAACTTTGAGGCCTAAAAAGCTTGGAAAAGAGTTTTACATTGGATTCTGGCTGTAACAAGAAGCCAATGGACTGATCTCAATAAGGGGGTTGCATAAGAAAATTTTGATAAGTTGAACCAGATGGGCTACAGCATTCTGGTATAGTGGACAAGTGGAACATGAAGGAAGACCAGCAAGCAAAATGTTGCACTAATCAAGCCTGGAAATTAAAGAGTCTATGTGAGGATCTGAGCAGGAAAGGTCAGAAAATTATGTTTCCTTCTGCTTTTTAAATAAAAGGATCCAGTGGTTGATTTGACACTGTTAGATCAATTGAGGCTGTTGTCCAAAATCACACTAAGATTATTTGCTGTCATGGCCTGGTGGTTAAAGAACTGGACTATGGACCAGATGGTCCAAGGTTCAAATTTCAGCTCTGCAAAGCTGCTAGATGTGTCTCTGAGCAAACTCTTAAAGCACACTTCAGGTGGTGTTTTGCCATCCAAGAAGAGATTTCAGCACTCAGAGACATTTTTTTGAAACTTAGGAGATGGATTATGAGAATGGAGATATGAGAAGCCATGAGCTTTAATCACAGAGTGTTTTATTGTACAGCAAGAAAAAGAGTGGAGCAAGAATTTATTTCTGGGAAATCTTGTAGAAAACCTATGAGGTGATCTCGCCACCTATGACCAGTGAACTTCGTCATGGTAGGATCTTCTAAGTATGAGTAAAAGCAGGTGAGAGTGCCCAATGCCCAAGTTAGTGTAGTGATTTACATTTCATTTGCAGCAGACAGATTGAGAAGAATAAGTACTGAGGACATTACATTTTCCGTTGCTCTGTGAAGTGCTTCAGTTTTTTTGTGAGGAGAGCAGTTTCTGCAGAATAAGCCATCTTGTAACCAGATCGACTGGCATAAAGGTAGCAACAATTTCTAGAAAAAGGAGGACAGTTGACCCAGCACAGCACACTTGAGTGATTTGGACAAGAATGAAAGGAGGGAGACAGGTCTGTATTTGGACAAGAATGAAAGGTTAGCTGGTTTGAGTGATAGCTTCTTCAGTAGATTACTGTAACTCAAGCCACCTTGAAAAGACAAGAATCCAAGCTATATGTCAGTGCCATATAGCACTTTTATGATCAAGATAGCTGGCAATTGCCTTAAAAAGTGTGGATTGTACTGGAGCCAGTGGAAATGAAGGATTTTTGGTGATTAGTGTCACCACTTTATCCTCAGTAATTAGTTAGTGATATTAAGAAATCAAAGCATGGGTTTGCTCCACATTGGCTGGATAACAGAAGGATGGCTGTATGTTGGTCACCTTTTGTGCAAAGTGGGTCATGAATCAAGTTGTAAAAGAAAGCTATTTTTGACTGTGCTGACAGAAGAAGACAAAAATTTAATTTCATAAACCTTATTTTGTAATTGCTATTCATTATAACAGGAGTGCTATGGATAAGAGGTTAGGGTATTAAAATAACTTGTGAGATAGTGGGAATTCTAACAATTGTTATTAATAGGTATGTCTGTATATGTTTGATTTAGTTACTGTTTGGACTAATTTTTCATTAATTATTTAAAGAATAACATTATAAATAAATCAGTAATTTATCATAATTACCCAGGCCACCAAATCATCATACTGACACCAAAACAAAAATGTCAGACACAATGACACTGTCACAATAACACACAGGTATGTGTAAAACTTAATGTAAAATCCTCTTATCTTCTCAAGATGGTAGAGGCTTTACTGAAGACTTCCGAAATGAAGCGGAAATATCCCTCATTTACCAGCTGGCAGCCTGGATTCTGTCGGGCCTACTTTTGTCCATTGTCATCTTGTTCATTGTGGCTGTTCTGATTAACAAGAAGAAAAAATGGGTACAGATGTCCTGCTACGATGCACCCACAAAGGTATGTTCTGAGAAGTATGCTTCCACAGCCTACAAAAAAACATGCTCAAAATGAGAGCCATGTGAAAATATTATAAACTCGTTAAATTAAACCCTTATGTATTATTTATGAATGGTGAATGATACAGTATTATTATTCATGAATGCTTAATTAGATGTAAATTTAATTTATTTACTCATGCTTCACTAAGCGCTGACTTCTTTCAAGACACAAAAAAAAAGGTACTCATAATCCAAACCCACCCTTCTTTCACAAACTGGAGTTTAAGCGTCATGGGAAATATAATTAATCTCACATTTTATTCTATTCCAGTGACAAAAATTGGCACGCTCATTAAAATACAATCTGGCAGGTTTTCCTTTTGGCCTGAATGCATATGCAACATTATTTTTATGAAATATTTTGTAATCTGTCCTTTTTCTTTCCCAGAATGTGATCCTAAAGAAGCACGTGAACAAGACCTCTGTAGTGTACATGGAGCCAACCAAGGAGAACAAGCTCTCGAGCATGAAGAATGACTGTGGCATGGCCTTCTCGTCAAGCACAACTTCACCCAACGGAGAGCGGATCAGCATACCACGAGCCAAACTTAGCAATGGACATGCCAGAGTCCAGCGCTAAGACCTCCGGTCAGGACTACAAGAGTTTTCTTTTCATCTCCAGTGGTTTTATACGCATCCATGGAACTCACAAGAGAAACACCCACCATGTGTTGATAATTCTACTGCCTGCCATTAATGGCATCTGTAGTATCCCATGGAAGCAAGGAAGTATTGTGAAACAAGTTGTGTTATTATATCGTACTTTTTCCGTAGTGTTAAATGATCCCAGTTGTCCTCGGGAGTAATATAAGAGGAAACTGTACTTTTGTGGACATGAATAATGCCATAACAGATGCTGGCGTAACGGCTATGAAACCACATGGAACATTTGACTGTGAACAATGTACCATATTTTTTCTCTTCATAAAAGAAAGTTTACTTATGTAGATCTACCTATGAAATGCTTTAAGTTAGAAGGTTTCATTTAAGGTTTGTGGTTGCTTATGCAGTATGGAATGACTGCCCATATACAGTGGGGGAGAGTTTACTTTTTTTGGAATTTAGAAGCATAAAAACAAGCCAAACTGTACCTGAACTATGAACAAAGCACCAAACGATGACCATGATATCCGTTATGCTCTCTATAACAATACCCAGAGTCAAACTAAACATTCATAACCCACTACAATGACTACACATTCTTAACTGTTCAAGTGCATTGATAATGGTGCCACTTACACCAGATCATTTCAAGTGTGTTGCATCAGGACTGTATTCTGACTGAAATTGAGCTTTACACTTTACAATATGCTGTATTGTGTGTGACATGCAGTATACACAGTACAGCTCTACACAAACAACAATAGCCATTGACATCTTGTGTTTTCTACGCTTTATATTCATACTGAATCTGGATTCGATTTCTGCCTTACATTTTAATACCATGTATCCATTTCATTTTAGATATCAACATGGTTCATATGTACCTAGGCATTAACATCACATAATAGACACCCTTATTCCCTTTATTACCCTTACAGCTTTGTTGCCCAGGTGAACTTTAGCTCAAAGGCGAAACAGTGGCAGCTTTGGTGGAGCATTACATTCCCTCCTGCCCCAGTACATTACAAAAAGGGGCACTCACTCCAGAGGTGGTTCATATGTCTCTGCAAAGTATGTGTCTACGAGTGTCACTGAATACAAGCTTTACCAATTCTAATCACTGTTAGATAGATCCATACCTGCTCCTGATCTAAGCAAATCAAATGAGGACTGTATCAAAATAGTAGGTAATAGCTTATCATAAAAAATAGTAGCAATTTATATTTCTACTACAAACATGGAACTAATTATATAATTCAGAGCTGACTGTACAGCATTATTACAGAATATTAACACAGAACAAATGGTGCTTATTATTAGTGTCAGCTGCTTACCAAAAAGTTGCAGAATATTTCCATCAAGATGGTATACTGCTTTAGGGTTTCTATTGAATATTCTCTGCAGAGAGTGAAACCCAAACCTTAGTGTTACCCAATATGTTATTAATAGTTATGTTATAGTGCCAGTTTTGTTTGTCATTTTCTTTTTGCAAGGAGGGATGCAACAGAACAAAAACTGGAAATAATGGTGAAGCATACCTGGTAAAAGAGTGGGAAAGGTCATTTGTAGGTTGTATATCGTAAATGTAAATGCTAGCACATAAACCATAGATAAAGAGTACATTATTTATTTTTTCAAATAGTTTATTTATTAATATTGAACTATAGTTTAAGTAACAGAACTTTGTGCTGTTTGGATGCTGATGAAAACCGTAGTAACCAAAGCAGCTGTACATTTTTGATTCTGTAAACCATTCCCATTTGTATCTGCTTTTAAAAAAAAAATAAATTGTGTGATTCCTGCATTGTCTGTCTTTATTCACATAACCTCTTTAAAAGTATAAATTATTAAATCAAATATAAACATAAAGCAGGCAGCACGGTGGCTCGATGGGTAGCACCGCTGCCTTACAGCAAGAAGGTCCCGGGTTCAATCCCAGGTTGGAGTGGCCTGGGTCCTTTCTGTGTGGAGTCTACATGTTATCCCTGTGTCTGCGTGGGTTTACTGCAGGTACTCCGGTTTCCTCCCACAGTCCAAAGTGTTAGGCTAATTGGTGTCTCTAAAGTGGCCCTTAGTGGGTGACTGTGTGCCCTACGATGGATTGGCGTCTTGTCTAGGGTTGTTCCTGCTCTTGCGCTCAGAGTTGCCAACGAGCACTGGCTGGCAAGCGACCCCGTGTGAAATAAGTGGAAGATAATGAATGAATTAATAAACAAACCTCCTAATGACGCACAGGATTAAAAAAAGGAAGCATGCTGTAAGGAAAAATACATTTTAATGCATCTATTTCAGCACTTATAATACACAGCCAGTACTTGTAATCATCTAGGAAAATATTCAGCTTTCAAAGTAAAGACTGACAAGGTATCACTGTGGCGAGAATGAATAGTGCAGAAGTAGCAGACATACTTTTTTAATTACTGGACCTTCATGATCCTTTGGTGTTCGATATCTGGTAGAAATGTACATCAATACGAAAGATTTAAAAGTTCAAATGCACACCAGTCCTATAGTACATTGTCTTGAAAGGGCAATGATTGGTTTAGAGAAGAATCTTGTAGTAGTCATCTCTGTAACTGTACAAAACAACAACTGCAACCCTGCAAAGGATAAAAATAATTATAGGGATAAATTATCAGGACTTAATAAACATTTATTATAATAGGATAAGCAGCTCCTGATACCGTTTTCAAATCATGTTTATCATTTTGTTATCAGAATAAAACACAGGGGGTGGACAAAATTATGGAATTCTCTGGATTTTGCGTCAGATGTTGTCTGATGTTGCGTATGAAAGTCATGTTAGACAACTGTTAGACCACTTTTATAGCCATTATTATAATACAATAGTGTCAGGCTACATTCAAATCATCTGGCTAAAAAGGCAGATCTGATTTTATGCCTTAATGTGACCCATATCAGATCTTTTTCTGATTTGAGTTGTGTATACACACATCTGATTCAAGGTACTTTGCTGTGATCATAGATTAGATACATATCCGATACGTGAGCTTAATGAGAATGCTGAGATTGGAAATCATGCTAATGCGGCCACATTAGGACATTGCTACAGTGTAAAATAAAAAAAACTTTATCAGCAAAGTTAAAAAATCAAGGACACAAACCAAGGAAGTGGCCATGGCCGAGTAACGTGTTTTTAACGTTTAGTACTGTTTGATCATAGATATCTCTGAAGCAATGTACATGTATGTCAGTTTTAGTATGTGAATGGTTCAGACAAATGTCTTATAGCAGTGTAAACAAAACCATAGTCACCTTAAAATCAAGTTTCTTTTTTTTATGTTATTTTCTGTACTCCTGTATGCAGTGCAGTAATACAATACAGTACGACTTTAGTGTCTCTTCAAAACAAAACACATAGCATGTATTTTATTGTAAAAGTGTAACTTTAGGGTAAAACAGAGTTCCACTTATCATACCTTATAACAATAGTACAATTAAGAGAGGGAGGGAACTGAAGGATTTATACTGTAGAAGAGGAGCAGAATTTTCATCTAAAATACCCAATACCCACCAGTCTCTTAAAACGATTACAAAATGGTGAACAGAAAAAAGATTGGGCAACACTTTTAAGCTTTTGAACTTGGCACCTTAACCTCTATTTTATTTTACAAATCAAATTTAAATATACAAAACATACCCTTAACACCTTCTCCTATGCCACTCGTTGACTGACTCAAATACCAACATCAGTGACACCTTTACTTATCAGATTATAGATTCTCATTCACACACATACAGAACAAGCATTTAAAGTGATTTCCGACAATGTTACTGCTACAGACTGGTAAATAAATTCCTGCATTTGCTAAAAGTACCAAGTAAGCCTCCCACAGTCCCCCCTCTCCTATAGCTAATGTACATTAGCATTTAAAAGCTACATTTACACAAGCAAAGTTGTATCAATTCGATCTCACCAAATTAGATGTTTTAGATGCTGTTTTTACTGTCTTTATCAGACATCTGTCTGAACTGTTCACCTTACCGAACCTGTAGCCATGCACAAAATAGCACTGCATCTCATGACCCGCAGCAACAGCATTTATTTAATGGTCATGTTAAACAGAGTGCATTACTCTGCCACGCCCATTCTTAAGCTTTTTATTTTTCTTTGATGTTGCAGCCACATCCTCCTTGTGGCCGTGTTCAGCTGTTTATTTAGGAATAAACTGCACAGAGCGGAGGTGATATGTGCCTTCAATTTTGGTTGCATCACCCCAAATATTTATGAGGTCTGTTACTATGCTATGTCACCACCGAAACCCTCACTTCTCCTCAAGAGTGATTATATCAAATGACTAGTTGGAATGACATAAAGGTCACATAAAAACTTGTCTCAGCATTCTCCTTCAGGTTGCATGGCTACGTATCAGAAACGTATCTGATCTAGAACCATAGATGAAAGTGGCTCAGGTCGGATTTGCAAAGATTAGTTTTGCGTTTCCATTTAGCTCTGAAAACATCAGATACTGGTCACTTCAGCCTGGTAATGTGAACATAGCGTTAGACTGGGGTGTGTAGTGACGATGCCACCTGTGTTTGGACAGTGGACAGCAAAACTGTTTGAGCCAATCGTCTCTACTGATAGTCTATCTTGGCTATCCAGAGCTTGTTTGTCATGTGTGCCCGTGCCCTCACTGAACTACTCCTCCCATACCTCCTAACAGCAAAGTCACAACAACCTAAATGGTGGTCAGTTATTTAAAATGTCCATGTTGCTTCTTTCAGGCCAATGATGTGTCCATCTTAAAGTCTATCAACTGGACAAAATAAGGCATGTTGAATAAATTACACTATCTAAAAGTAGCCTCTGTAAGCCTTTTTATAGGGCAGCAAAGGGAAGCACCGTTGCACCGTCTTGTGTCAAGACCCAGTGACACACAGTCCACACCAATAATCTACATGCCTGCCTGATACACATCTATCTGGGTGTGATAATGTTTATCAATGATTATAAATAGTGCATTCAATTTATGAGCAGATCTTCTGATGCAAAGATGAAAATATCACGACTTTGCGTAGAAAACGCCCAGTGTGCTGTCTTATGCAAAAATGTTTTCTTTCTAATTTGGTAATGCATAGTCCCCTTGTAGACATTCTCTGCTGCATGCCAAACTATGCGACAACAGAGGATGGTAGGAAGGCATCTAGCCCCAGCAGACTTCTACGGCTAAAGAAAGCATTAATGGAGAAGCATGACACTGCCTGGCACCACATTTTTGCTGGAGGGCAGTGAGGTTGGAGGTTGAACTCGGGACTCTTCGTTTTGCTGATTTTGTAAATGGGATAAAGCCTTTGAAGCAAACAAACTATGATGATGTGAATGGGTGCACCAACCACTTACCCTTTAACGATTTTGAAATGGTGGATCTCATCACAGATGGATTTCAGGTAGCGCTGCCTGGGGAGGTGCGACAGTAAATGTTTGACGCTGATGTTGAACTGCTCCTCCCCCTCAAACTAAAATGTGAGTATAATTAGAGAAGACACAGTGATTAATAAAAGGAAACGTCTGTAATTTACATTTTTACCTACTGGTAATTACCAGACCCACTCGCTCTTGCACTAGACTGTTAATCAACCCTGCCTACATCAGCTATTCAATGTTCTTAATTTAGTTAAAGTAAACAGGGACAAAACAATTAACTGTCGTGTGTTAGGTATCGGTTTTCAAATAAACAATCAGTTATTTTAACCCGTAGGTACCAAGATGGACAATGGCAAAAGTATCACTAACTAGTGAATTCTGCTACTTTTGCTCACACATAAGTGGAATCTTGGTTGGGAAAAAGGTTTCTTCCTTTTACTTTCAGGGAGTTTCCTTGCCACTGTCGCCCTAGGTTTGCTAAATTTGGGATTGGCCTTTTAAGATAATATTAAGAGGCTATATAGGATTATAAGATTGCAAAGCTGCTTTGAGACAAGACTCCATTGTAAAAAGCGCTATATAAATAAAATTTTAATTGAATTGAATTGACTCTCCAGACACAACCAATGGAAGTAAAATGAGATATCCTGAAGTGGAACTTTTATAGGATGTCATGATATGATGTATGTATAAGAACCATGATATTGAGCCTAAGATCATTTGAATTATAGTGTTAGTGCTCTCTGGGCATGACTTGCTTCACCATCTGGCAGTAAGAGCCAGTCTGTTTTTATCAGATGCCAGGATCACCATCCTGAATGCATACTGCCAACTAATTAGAGGACAGATATTAGTCTGAAGGGTTTTTTAATAGGTAAAAAGTCTGAAGCATACAATGACATTTCAGAGCATAGGTCAGTGTGGCTGCAGGTTTCCATCCAAGTAGGAACTGCAGCTGATTCAACCTGTTTGATCCATTGTTCAGCTGGTATAGGCGCTGCTTGAAATAAAAACCCGAAGCCACTTCAGTCCAGTGGAAGGTCTTCCTAGATTAATTAAGACCATATATATAACCAACTCTACTAATTCCCATTGTTTTGGGTTCTTTGGGTGTTCATACATTTTTAACAATACTTGGTAAACAAAACAAGGTAGTAAATAATGAAATGTAGTCAAACTCCCTGCCACATAAAATTTGTCAGATAAACTGGGCTTGTTTTATATGTTCTCTTAAAGTAATGGCCTAATAACAGTTTATTAAATTGAACAGATATGTATCCAATGGAGATTTTAATCTACTTCCGGTTCCGGGTCACTGCTTGTGTGGTTGACCGGCCGGCTCGCAGAGCAATGTACTTTATATCTACTTTTATTTATTTCATTTACATCTTGTCATTGTTGCTCTGCGTGCTTTCAATTGCCCCTAGGGGATGAATAAAGTTTTCTGAATCTGAATTATAGTCTTTTCTGATAAAACTCGTATAAGATTTCACAACACTGCATGGTGGGGATACAATTATCTTGTACCTAGTACCAATACTCATTAACAGAGCTGTAATATTAAACATTTGTTAATAATATAATAATTAATTATTATGACTTAATCCAGTTTAGAGAGCTGGGGCTTAACTGGCAACAAAGGTTGCAAAACAGGAATAAATACTAGATTTAGAAATAAATTAACGAGACCAAACATATTTACCCAGAGAAAACCCACCCTTGAAGGCCCTTGGAACTGAACCAGGGATATCTAGAGCTAACGCCTATGCCAGCTTGCCACCCATTTTAAAATATGACTTGTCTTTTTTCCCTGACAGACTGTATTTATTCACTCTCAGGTCTCTTTTCCTAGGATCGTTGTTGATTGTTCTGTGCTTTAAACCCACGTAGTTTCTACTCATACTTTCCAAGGCATCACTCCTAAGTGCACATTTAAACAAGCCAACAACTCATTCAATATAATATGCATCAGTTATATTTCACCTATGTACTCAATGTCTGGCACTCTACATTTTTTCCTTTTGAAACAAAGACCGGGAGATTCTTTTCCACCACCCAGTCTCGCCAGTCAGACAAACTATATTTTTTCCTCCTCTTCAAGTGGCACATTCAGTGCTGGAGAATAAAATGGAAAAGTGACTGACGGAAAGGGGTTTCCCTCACAATAAGAATGTGAACCCAGTTTTTTCTGGTTTCCTTTGTACTCTGCACACCAGACAGGATCCCCCCCATGTTCCTGTTTATGCTCCATGAATGCTTTCCTTCCCTCCCACTATGTTCCAATGGAATGCAGTTATTTACTTCCAAACAGCTCATCATAATGGCTAGTGGCTACAAACCTCCAGGGATAGGAAATTGATGAGGGTTTCCTTGGGCAAGTCAACCTAGGAATTAAAGGAAAGAATGTTACTCTCACAGAAACTGTGTACAAACACTTACAAACACATTGTACCGGCATCTTGTGAGTTGTTAACCAGACCAGTTCCTTCCAAACCCTAGGCTTGTGGTGCATTTCTAACACCACATGTTCCATCTGGAATTTGAGATAAGTACATCCCTTTACTGATCTTATTATGGCTCATTTAACTGATGCGATGATCCTGAATTAATTAGTATATCATTACTTTTATCAGGTACAAATAAATGGCTTGGATTAAGCCATGTATGACCCTCACATACATTGTTTAGATATGTTTTTGTTGAATGATACTGAATTGCATACGGTGGTCTTCAGCTCTATGGTGCAAAAAAGCCAGACAAACATGTGATGACAATAACTAATATAATACAGGTGTGCCAAATACCACAATACGTTCTAAGAAACTGGAGTGACAAAAATACACTGACAAAAAAATCACCATAATCACATATAAATATAGGGTATTTTCACAAGCAAACTACACACAAACAATTTGTACAGTAAATACTTCAGAAATAATGCTGAAAAAATGAATGGAACCATCTACACAGCATTCCTAATGTAACTTCCTTTTAGTTCATGGACATACACAATAATTATAGAAAACAATATGAACTGTTACGAGTCTGCATTAAGGAACACCACATCACTTAATAGGATGGTATGATAAACCTGATAGTTTTGATTGATGGAAGCTCAAAATGCGTTGCTAGACAGTATTACAAACAACTCGTAATATCAGCCAGATAAAACAGAGACTCAGTGAGTGAATGTGAACCAGTTTATACAGTTATAGTTATAAGAGAATATACAGGTACTGTCTCCAGACACTAACTGTCACCAACTGAGACACACACTTTCTCTCGCGCGCACGCACACGCTCTCTCACAAACACACACTCTCTCTCTCACAAACACACACTCTCTCTCACACACACACACACACACACACACACTCTCTCTCACACACACACACACACACTCTCTCTCACACACACACACACACTCTCTCTCACACACACACACACACTCTCTCTCACAC
>JAUZSU010180626.1:0-36716 GCA_034780255.1 Parotocinclus maculicauda | reverse complement strand
CTGAAGGTCCTGGGTTCAAATCCCACCTCTGCCAAGCTGCAACAGTTGGGTCCTTAAGCAAGGCCCTTAATCCACAATTGCTTGAATTGTAAGAACATATCAGTTGTAAGTCACTCTGGATAAGGGTGTCTGCTAAATTCCGTAAATGCTTGCAGCTTTTTTTTATATTTGCATTTTTCCTACTGTCCCAACATTTTCAAGCTGGGGTGGTATTTTTATTGAAGGAGACGGGCACCACTGAGCTACCAAACAAAATAACTAAAAAGTAAATGAACTAAAACTTATTTCATCTGGTGTCGCTGAACTAACAACCTGCGTTCCAGTTTAGACATTCAAATTCCAATAACAGCAGTGGTTAAGATTCTCTAAATCTTTTGATGATATTATGGACTGTAGTTGATGAAATACCTAAATTCCTTGCAATTCCACGTTGAGAAACGTTGTTCGTAAACTGTTGGACTTTTTTTGCTCACACAAAGTGGTGAACCTCACCCCCTCCTTGCTTGTGAACGACTGAGCCTTTCGGAGATGCTACCTTATATCCAGTCATGACACTCAAACGCGGAATGTTCTAAACAGGTGTTTTAGTATTCCTCAACTTTCTTTTGTTGCAGGCATCAAATTCCATATCAGTGAATATTTGCAAAAAACAATTAAGTTGATCAGTTTGAACATTGAATATCTTGTCTTTGTAGGGCATTTAATTAAACACGGGTTAAAAAGGATTTGCAAATCATCGTATTCCGTTTCTATTCATGTGTTACATAACGTCCCAACTTTGGAATTGAGGTTGTAGAGGTTGTTTTTACTCCACATCAGTGCTAAAGCTCACTGGATCTGGATGTGAAATTTGGGCGTTGAGACTTGCCTCTTCAAATAATTGTGCACATTACATTTAAGCAGAAAACCAGAAAGATCTCAAAAGATTGTATATACCTATGTTACTTTATTAGGTTTTAAAGGAATAGCATTTGCGTCAGCAGACAGTGTTATGACATAGGACAATGGCAGAGGGACCCCTTTTCTATGCAGGGTTTCAATAAGGCAAGGCTGCATTGACAACAGGGCTGTAACAATCAAGATCCAAGCATGGCGGTATACAGTACAGGTGACACGAATCAGATCAAGCACTTACTACAAACTCTTATGAGGAGACAAATCTTCCTTTGACAAGACTGCCAGTGAACATACATTCTCATACAGAGATGGAAAATGGAATTGAAATTGAAATAAATAAGCTTACATACAGAGATTTTGGCAACCATCTTTGTTGTGGCTTTCCCTGGTTTCAATTTGCTCATAAAAGGTGATTGGATGTCTGATTACAGGATGGCGCTTATGATAATGTAATTATTTAATTAGAGAGGTGATTCAATGATGAGGCTCTATACAGCACTCACATCTCTTACAATGAGTGGAAGTTTTATAAATTGTTTCAGTGTTGGGAGCAAACTTCTCCATACAAAGCTGTTGTGTACAGAAAGATTGGAATCGGAGTTAGAAAAATACAGGTACAAAATCCATTACATTCAAGAGACTATTCTAGCACAAAAGGGTATTACAGAATAAGCTTTATATCTAATATAGGAACCTTGAGGTTCATATAGGCATCTTCTACAGTACTTGGAAAAACAGGGGGATGGAGGGAGTGGGAATGGGATCAAACCTCATCTATGAATCATGCAAGAATGTTTAATAAGCAGATAGTCATTCAGTGCATTATTGTTAAATGTTAAAATTTTCATTGCAATAATGTTTCTTTAGAGACAACAGGCTGAGCAAATTTCATGAAAGGGACACAGCCATGGGGTGGAAATCATTCAGTGTGACATTTTAGGTTGGGTTTAAGGTGCAAATATATTTTCTAAAATAGGCATTTTTAAAAACACTGTGCCAAACTGCAGGTAAAGGCTAAGGAAATCCATCAGAAATATAGAATTAGTTGTGCTAATACAATGCATTTATTACCTGAAAACAGACTCACTGTCTAGTCCCACTCTCCCAGTCTGTCTGGATTTCAAATTTAAAGACAGTGCTTTTTTCTTTGGCAAATGTCTAATAAAGCCCCCATTGTTAGACTTGCACATTTCCAGAACTGCTAGTGTAATAGTTATTACACTAAAATACCTAGTAAACTGGCAATTCGGTATACAGTACACATCTTACACATTCTTCCACTATCACTGATACACGCTGGGAAGAAGTAGTTGGTGCGATCCCTGGAAATAGAATATATTTGGGAAGACGTACTGTAGGGAGTATTTCTCACCACATAAGCACTTCTGTTACAATTAAGGATGTACCAATTATTCCAGTTGGGGGCAATACTGAAGTTAAACGGTGGATCTGTATTCATCATCTCAATCAAATTAGACACTTATGTATATTCAATTTTAGAAACATTGTCTGATACAGATACAGATCAGCTACCTGAATCATGGAAACAAACCTGACATTTTGCATAAACTGGTTTACAGAAAATTGCTTTGTTACTCTGTCAGAATAAAATCAGCACTGGCCTCGGCCAATATTTGTGAGCTCCAAGACCAGCATTGGACTGAAAATGCCTTCATGTAATTAACACATCCCTGGTTACAATAATCACTTGCCTTATGAAGTTTTACTTCTGTCAAGCTTCGATCTAATCTTCAATCTTTTATATGAAGGCATTCACCAAAAATACTCACATTTCAAATTCTCACAGGGAGTATCTACTGTATCTGCAATGACTTCATCAGTTGAACCTGAATAGGTCATGGCCATTACAAATTCAATATTTTCCCATCATCTCTGCACTCCAATGTCATTACGGCACCATTTGAGCCTATGTACTTTTCTGATGTGTACATTTCATTACACGTTACACAGAAATCTATTGGCTCTTAATAAACGTGGAGAACAGGGGGACATTCAGACTCTCACAGGTACACACATCTTATTGTGACAATAGGATTACTATAGCAACACAGGTTGCCTTACATGTGCACTCCCAAAAGCAGGGACTATATCTTTAATAAGCGGTGCATTATTTCTCAGTGCTCACTGGCTTAACTGGTAAGCATAGGCGTATATATACACAGAAGAGCCAAAAATTATGACCACTTACAGACTAAATAACTTATGGTAACAACTGGGTGGCAAAGGAGATATATATATATATATATTATAACAATAAACAAACAGTTGATTCTAGTAGTCGATGTGTTGTACTGTATGTGGGGAAATGGGCAGGAAATAAAAACATTTTGCGAAAGATTTTTCAAAAGAATACTCATCGATAGTGGTCCAAGGATGGGCAAACCCAATCTGGGAAAATCTAGGTCTCAGGATTTTGGTCTCGACCAAACTGACAGCAGGGCTACTATGGCATAAGTCTAAGAAATGTTTAATCGTGCTGCGAACTGGTCAAAAGTGCTAATTATGTTTTCTCCTGTTCACATCAGAAATGCCAATAATGAGCAGAGACTGATCTATGGAAGGTCACCTGGCTCACTGAGTCCTGTTTTTCATTATATCATGTGAATATCTGGGAACAAGTGCACTATTTACCTGGGGAAGTGATGGCACCAGGATACACTATGTCTGATGCTCTGGGTACTGTTGCTCTAGGAAACCCTGGATCCAATCATTCATGTGTGGGTGTCAACGGAATTGTGCCACCTAAGTAAACATCACTGTGGACCAGGTGGTCATAATGTTTTGGCTCTTGGGTCTGCGTGATGTACATGTAGTCTTACATATACGACATAAATATGAGTCAAAGATGAAATGTGTCAAACAAAATATCCATTTTAATAGAAAAAAAAATTCTATAAAAAAACAAAGACCTAAGAGTAGAATGATATACAGTCAGCTCCAGAATTAAGGCCGTCTTGCTTAAGTAGGGCAAAAATGTTTTCCTAATATTAATCTCTAAAAATACTGTATGACCTGCATCTAAGCTTTGAGGTAAATATAACAATTACTGAAAACTCTTTGAATTCTTATGAACTATGTTCTACTTAAAGATCATTCCCGTTTATTCCTCCTTTTCAATTTACATGAGTGTTTAGAAACTCTCAAGCTTCCTGTTTAATATGAGGTAGCACAGAAACCAAATTCTGTTCATTAGCTTGGGGAGGATTCGAAATGACAATGAAATGAGAAGTGATTTGACCCTCATGGATCAGATTATATCTACATGCCCAAGTATAATCATATCCACTGTTAAGAAAATAGTTAAGAAGTTCAAAACAGTAGAAGCTGTAATGAATCTACCTGATAATGGACAGCTGCATATTTGCACATCATGGTGGCCACAAACACTGTACTTGGGTCTGGCATTAAAAAATATGGTTACAACAGAAAAAAATCTAATCTCTACTGTTAAATATGGCAGCAAACCTGTTACGATATATTATTTTCCCCCAAATACCTTCTGAACTGACTGTATATTATTACAATAACTATACATATTATAGATCTCTTAATATAGATAACTTTCAGACACAATAGACCAGTCACATCTTTGACTCATATACAATGGTGCTTGAGAGTTTGCAAATCTTTTAGTATTTTATCGAGATATATATATATATATGACCTAAAACATCGCCAGATTGTCACACATACTAAAAGTGGATTAAGAGAAACCAGTTAAATAGAACAAATATATTATATTATCGTTTGTCATTTATTTATTGAGAAAAATCATCCATTGTAGCATATCCTTGAGTGGTAAAAGTATGTGAACCACTGGAATTACCAGTTAACTTAAAGGCAAAATAAGAGTCAGGTGTTTTCAATAAATGGGATGAAATTCAGGTGCGAGTAGGCAACCTGTTGTATTTAAAAAACAGAGATCTATTAAATTCTGATCCTCAAAACACATTTGTGGCAGTACGTCATGGCATAAACATAATCATTTTCTGAGGACCGCAACAAAAGTATTTATGATACTTCTCAGGCTGAAAACTGTTATAAAACCACCTGTAATGAGTTGGACACGGCCAATTCACAGACAAACTGGATGACCTGCAAAGATCACCAAAAGCAAGGTGTGTAATAGTCTGTGAGGTTACAAAGGAACCCAGGGTAACCTCTAAGCAACTAAAAGCCTCTCTTACATTTGATTATATTAATGTTCATGTATCCATCATCAATAGAACATTGGAAAACACTGGTTTGTAAGGCACACAAGGATTACACTAAATAGTAAAAGCCAAGGTTCACATACTTTTGCTACTCGCAGACAGATTATATTTGATCATTTCCCTGAATGAATAAACGATCAAGCATTTCATTTATTAAACATGGTTCTCTGTATCTACTTTTAGGACTTCTGATATGTTTATAGATCACATTTATGGCAAATCACAGAAACTTCTAAAGGGTTCACAGACTTCCAAGCACCACTGTATGAAATTACCTTTATCCAGTACATTTGACCTCATGGTGAGTTGTACAGAGAGGAAAGGCCAGCAAAACTGCACTCTAAAGCACAGAACACACCTAAAGTAGAATAGGAATCAAATACAGTATTAGTATAGCCTCTAAAAAATTATTACTTATAAATCTAGAAATTCACAGACACAATTTGCAGGAAAACATGACAGTTGACTGAATCAAAAGAAGCATCAGTCAACATGTTAGTAAAAGCATGATGGTTGACAATGCAGATGTCTAGTGGGGGTTTCCCATCCTGCAGTCCTGATTGAAGCCTTCCTTCATTTAGACTGAGTGATGAGCTCCCTGGAAGAAGAATCAGAAGTCTTTCAACAATTCTGTCTCTCCAGGCATCTACACATCCTCTCAAGCACACAAGGATTTGAATGAGAGGAAATGAGTGTTCATTGATAAAGTAAAACAGTGTACGCCAGCCCTGGAACACGGCTTCATTAAGCTCCTCAGCGCTGTGGGCACTATGAAATCTGAACAGCGTGTAAGGGAGAGGACTGTTCTTGGGTTTTCCTTTCATCTCTATTCCTCTTTCCCACGAAGTAAACATCCAGGAATGGACAGAAGCAGCAGAAAAGTGGAACGTCACGAGAGAAACTAGTCCAGTCGACCTCTGCTGGCACATGGCAAGGAGGGAGGGGCAAGAAATGATTACCGCTACCTCATCCCACGAACTTAATTAAGGATGCCTTCCGTTAAAAAAAAATCAAAAAAGAGGTGGTCATTAAAAAGCAAATCAGGAAAAAAAACATATAAACATCACCAAAAGACATCTACAGAGCTGACAGTTCATCACTGACTACACTGATGTATCTAATAAACTGTCAACTCAGTGTGACATAGCTGCAAATGAGCGCAGTGTCTGTTCTAAAACTACCTTAAGGAACAAGAAGCACTGGTTTGGGCTTGCTATTGACAGCTACACACATCTCCTTTTGGATTAGCTATCAATTTGCTACACACATGCGCACACCTACCTACTCCCCACCCACACACACACGCGCGCGCACACACACCGCAGGAACGTCAAGTATTGACACAAAATGCATTGTATCATTCAAGTATACTGTTCTAAGAATCAATTTGTCTCAATAGGTGTGCACGTGAGAGTGGAAGGGTGCGCAGTACAGTAACAGAGTGCCATCAGAACGCACGGAAAGAAATGAAGAAAAATGGCTTCGCAAAAGTTCAGTATTCAGTCACTCAGTAACTCGTTTGGATTGTTTGACGTGAGCTTCTTTAGTCACGTGTAGGTGGCTGCTGTGAGAAAAGACGCGATGTACGCCTGTGCCATGTTTAAGCAGGTCATTTGCACAGAAAAAGAGGCATCAAGGAATTAATTGTCAAAGCGAAGCCTGCACTCAGAGAAACCCTTTTATAACAGCCTGGTTCTGAGGTATGTGAGCTGTTGAGCATCGTTACACACTTGCGCAATAGACTTCTGCTTGTGTGTTTGTTTCTGGGCAGGAAAAGGGCCAGGAAGCCACAACAATTTCACAAGACCTGAAAAAACAAGTGTCAGAGATAGAGAGAGTGGAGGGTTTGTACAGAAAAGAACTATTTAAAAAAATTAAACAGGCAAACAAGGTTTCCTTAGATCCTTATTATTCGACTTCAAAAGCAGCAGCTATCTCCTGTTTGTTGGGATCTCTGTGTCTAGTGCAGATGAAGGAAGCATTTCTATGGCTCTACTTGATCCCTGTTGTGTGTGTGGAAGCCTCTGTAGTGAAAAAGCATCTTTCTCATCTTTTTCGTGTTCCTCTTAATTCATCTCTCTTAGCTTGCAAGGTGTCTCTTTCGCTGGCTCTCTCTCCCCAGTGCAAAGCTTCATAGATACAGCTTAACAAGTCCATTCCCAGACCGGTCCGTCACTGATCAGCACAAGAGATCAGCACAGGCGTCTGAGGAGCCATTTCCTTTACCTGACCTTCAGCAGCCATACCCACTGCCCGCTGGCCTCTGAAAACACACAAACACAAATGGAAAAAAAAAGCACACAAGCTACAACCCAATATGAAATAAGCGGTGCATACACACTTTATTAGGTACACCTGTTCAACAGTTCCAAAGACAGTATCTAATGAGCCAATCACATTGCAGCAACTGAATGTATTTAGGCATGTAAACATGGTCAAGACAACCTGCTTCAAACCAAGAGGCCAATGTTTTTAAATGGTTTTTGGTGCTAGGTGAGCTGTGATCTGAATATTTAAGAAAGGCCAGATTTGTTGACGTGACATAAAGGCAAAAGTAACTTAAATAACCGCTGACGTATGCAGAATTATATCTCTGAATGTACAACAATGTACAACATGAAGCAGTTATAGCAGCAGAAAGCCACATGGGTGCCACTCCAAAGCTCCACTCAAAGCTCAAGGCTCAAACTCAAAAACTCTTTAACATGATAATGAGTTCAGAGTACACAAGTGGTCTCCAGTCACCAGATCTCAATCTAATAGAGCACCTTTATATGGTGGTGGAAAGGGAGATTTACATCATGATTGTTTAGTCAACAAAACTCATGTCAATCTAGACCAAAATGTTTCTAGCATCTTGAGTTAGATTATGCATTTTTTTGTGCTATTTGTGACCCAAGTAAAGTCAGGCCACTTTAAGATGACTCCCAAATACACTATAAGGACAAAGTCTATACACTTTTAGCCACAAACACTGCCATCAGCGCTGCTTAATATGAAGCATATAGGTATATACAGAGAAATGCTAAAAGAAGAACAAATCAATACTGAACAAATCAATAACTCAATATTAAACTTTCATAGTTTTTCCCTCCACAGTCTTTCCTGCTCTCTGGAAAGAACTTTATAGACTAAAACAGTCAATAAAGAAACAGTTTGCCAAATCTGATAAAGAACTTGATGATGGAGTCCTGAATTGCATACACAACTGAGATGAATTGGAATGCCAAAATCAGCAAAAGTATCGGTCACATAACATTGAAAGGGTGTAATATTACTTATTAGTTTCTAGTTGGTGCTGACTATTCAAACAGATTATTCATGTCCATCACTATTCTACATTCGCAAATTACACAGTGGTACAGTGGGAACTCTGTTCTCGACCAACTCAGAATTCGTCGGATCGTCTCGGTTCTTGTAGTTTGCTTGGTTCTCTCTGCACTTGCTTAAACTTGTAGTTGAGTTGAGTTACACGACCTGAGTTTAGCCAAAACTCCATTCACAATAGAAAGAGTCTCAATAGCTCTTTCTCAGTGCAGATCTCTGCTCGTGTGGTTTTTAAAAGCACGGTTTACATCTACAGTATTGCATTCTTAGGGCAAATAAGTCCTTATGGATCCTAAAATTACTAGTAATGGCACACAACAAAATAGCTGAATCATCTTGGCTATCATTAGCAGATAGTTCACCAACAGTTTGGGTGTTTTTTTACATTTCACTTTCAATCCACTACTCACTAAATTACATGAGATTTTTCTAAGCTTTATTCTAAAATTAGATTTATGTTAATGATTTTGGCCAACAAACAGGCTATGCAGTGATACAGTGTAGACTATATTACCCTCATCAGTTTATGATACATTTCAAATGGATTAGTCAGAACTTATCCCCGTCGTTAATCAGGGAGCAATTTAATTAATGCATATAATGCCTTATACAGTGTAGATTTTCTGGTGGTCTGGAATGGATTAATTCAATTTACAAAAGGGACAAAAAGGGAAACATTTGCTCAGTACTTGTCATTTTAGGTTCTAGATCTAATTAAGGACAGGAACCGAGGTACCACTGTATTTCTTGCCTGTATGGACCTTCAAGTAATTGTGTCTGATTTTACATACCTATGCATGTTCTCCATGGCCGCCACTTCAGCGAGGGCAGCTAGGCTGAAAAAGGCCGGCAAGTTGCCAGTGTCTGTTGGTCTGGGGTCAGTGTAGCAGCTCTCTGTGTTGCATAAATTATTGAGGGTTAATGGCTTTTCGTCCTGTTCCTGGGTCAACTCCTTCACTTTGTCCACTGCAATTACACAATAACACATTCAGAACTCATCAGATTTTCTGAACAGTATATGTTTATGCTAACATATATATTTAAATGTGAGCTAACGAGCACACGCAAGGTAGTTACACTTACACAGATGACTCATAGGCTGACCATGACATTATAATATATAATAAATGGAACTGCGGTAGCCTAGCGATTAAGAAACTGGTACTCGATGGTCCAGGGTTCAAATCCCACCTCTGCCAAGCTGTCACAGTTGGGTCCTTAAGCAAGGCTCTTAACCCAAAATTGCTTGAATTGTACGACTGTATCAGTTGTAAGTCGCTCTGGATTAGAGCGTCTGCTTAATGCCGTAAACGTAATACAAAAATGTCATTCTTGTTAAAGCGAAATGTCATTGATTGAAGGGTCAATACTTTTCACTTACACATACTTATGCAAGGCTCTGTAAACGTGTGTGTGCGCGTGTGTGTGCACGTCCATGACCCACCCTCAATAGGTGAAAGCCGTCCATCTGACGTGCGCACCAGGTGAGTGATCTTGCTCTTCCTGGCTTTCCTCTTCTGGCTTCCCACAGGCACATCACGTGTCTTGCAGGACTCAGGAGAGAAAGAGACACATGCTGTGTCGAGCTTCACCGGGCTCGTCTCAATGCACGCTGCTTCAGGCTGATCTATGGCTATAGAGACAAGATTTTGGCAGATATGCAATTACTACTGAGGCTTTATGTTAATGCTACATTCTGTTCGCTACAAGCCAATTAAACACATGTGCCACATTGTTCTATGTAAATAGAGGCCAGTAACAATATTCTGGATGGCAAAATGTAAAAACAACAAACTAAATGACATGATATTGGCTGCATAGTGCTTCATCTGGGGCATTACATCCCATTACATTGCACCAAATGCAGAGCATAAACATTTAGAATAGGTTATATAAAACTCTGATCACATTACAAAACTATATCATAGACAAGACTGTAGATTTGGTTGCACAGCTAAAGCAACCTAAAACAAACTCGCTTGTTACATTTCAGACTCCTCTTACTTTAATTTTCATAAGATTAGTGTTGCAGAAGACAGCATGAATTAATAGTAACTGGTTGACAGATGAGTTTTTATTTTGGTTTTCTGTTGCTTAGCCATGCCAAGTTCTATATGTTTAAGCTGAAATACATGTTAAAGAGCACGAGAAAGCCAAGTTAAGCTTAAGTAAAACCACTTCAGTGTTGATGTGACATGCTTCTACAGTACTAAAGCACTACAGTTTACCTAAGCACTTCATTTGATCAGCTGAATGAAAGTGTTTTCGTTGTATCTGCCCAGTGGCTATTTGTAAAATATGAGCTCCTGAAGCTTGTGCAATAAACAGAGGACGAAGTTAGTAACTGGTGGCATGTCCAACATTACATTTGTTGTTTTAACAATAGTGTAATGCACATACATATCATATTAGACCCAAAAACTTCAACCCTAGATTTGGTACTCCATACTACTCTCTTTCTTTACTGAACTACATACCAATCTTTGTGAGTCTTAACATTTCTTGGCATTTCACCCAGTTTCCCTTCAGAGAAAATTTCGCAGTTGCTACCCTTCCAAACAGATGATTTCCGATCAAGCTTCTTTGGACTCTAGAAGGGTCAGCTTGCCATCCTGAATAAGCTGCCAGATGCTGTTATTACTTGAGTGAGAACATTAGTTGTTTTTTCTTAATCTTTCAATTTTTTAAATATTTTTAAACAAATTTCTTGTATTTTAGTTATATTCTAATACAAAAATAGTATAGCAATAGTAGATTTAATCTATTGGCAGCTTAAGACTTGTGCACAGTACTATATATAGTTTATTCTTGCACAGATCCATCCTTCACATAAAGTAAATTATGCTAAAACCCACCTCAAGAAAAAAAATTATACTAAAACACTGGCCACAATTATTGCCTCTCCTAGAATTCTTAGCACCAGCACTGAATAATGTTTCAATTTATATTTTACTTATTAGCTTTTACAACTTATTAAGTCGAAAAGAATGTCCAGGAATGTCCAAACAACCATGTTTTCTTGTGTCATTGGGGCACAGTGCCATTTATTACCCAGTAATAATCAGCTTCTTGCTCGATAATAATTGTATAATAATAACAACATAATAAGTTCCAGTCAGTTGGAACTGTGACAACCTTGCCTGGACAAATACCCAGTTTTAGTTTGGCCCATGTCCAGAAATACTGGCTCATAGCATGAGAATACTACTACAATGAATCAGAGCTGGGATAAGTTTCATGCGATTATTCATTTGTACCATGAATGCAGTGTTTTCCTCTCTTCAGACGTAACACTTTTTATTTATATACAAAAAACCATACACGCAATAGTTTCCGAGGTCTGAAATCAAATTAGTTTGTGCCATGATACACCACCAAAAAGGGTTGTAAAATCAACCCTTTGATAGACTCCTGTACACCAGCGCACCCACTTACACATGACTGTCATCTCAATGTTTAAAAACTGGGCTAAAGCAGTCAAGGGCTGTGCCATCCTATTTACAAGTGTTTTTTAAATGCAGTCCCTAGTTATTTCATTTCATTAGAACTACCTATGTTTAGTTATTTTTATTTAATTAAATATTTTTATTTAATCAAAAAGATTAAATATGGTGTATATTAAAAAAAACCTTTTTTTTTTTACCTTTACTGCAATAAAAGTAACTTATGTAAAGATGCTACATTCCATGCTTGGTATCTACAGTAATGACCACTGGAGTTCAACTTATTTCAACTTTCAGTGAGGTTGACAAGGTAGGATCTGACAGTTTCCATTTAAAACCTTTAAAGCACTTAGGTAAAAATATGGATGAATAAACGAGTCAGCATGAGAACTGATTAAATCTTAATTCCGGTCAGACACACATAACAGATATGAGCCTTTCCTATTCCAGAGTGCTGGACTTGCACTTCATCCTGGGTACACATTTAATACACCTTGTGAATTGTGGCATGGCAGGGGTAAAACAGAATAATATTAATAGTTAAATTAATAGAGATAAAAATAAACATAGACCATTATTTTAAAAGGTGGTCAAGATTTACATGTGTTCCAAGTCTATTTTGGGTTTTTCGGGCTAATTAAACATATGAATTCAGCATAATGAACAACTTATTAGTTCTACATTCATTATTTTTGGGTTTTTCACCAGGTTAAAGCAGGTACAGAGGAAGAAGTAATAAACACTGTTCTGTCATGTTTCTGACTGCTCATAATAAGGTACATTCTTAATCCCTCCTTATACAATGTAATGTTTTACAATGCCAAATTACCATTTAACCTTTTACCTTTGAATTTACAACTAACAAAGTTATCTTTGATAAGGAAAGAAATCTTATTTCATGACTGAATTTTATTACTTGGATTCTGAAAACTGCAACATGCAAGCAGTTCTTAACACTAAAATTCTCTAATTATAGCAACCCAACATAATGGATATATAAGTCAGTCAAATCATGAATTCCATTAAGCCTGGGGGATGCAGTACTGCACTACAGCAATCATGGTTTGCTAGGTTCATGCTTCACACTAAATGTGCACCACAAAGTGTTTTACCTAGTGCGACTGGTAGTGGCCACATTTCAATTCTAAATAATATACTGAGGTGTACAGGTCTAAAACAATGCTCATATTATTGGCCAAAGCACTGTTTAAACACACAGACTACACAGTCACTCGCAAGCGATAAAAAAGAAAGCAGAAACAAATGGCACATGCTTCCTCTGTGTCACCTTTGTCCAAAGTTCCGGCTTTCTCCTTTTTGTGCTTGTACTTGTTAACAATCTTGTGGAATAAATTCTTTTTTGGAGATGGAGATGGACCTGATTGTAAATAAAACAGAAAAGAGGAAGATGGCATGCTGTGTTAGATGGCTGTGGCGACATGCTGCACTTGGAGCTCAGCGATTCCTGAGACGTGACTAAAATCAGTAAAGACTAGATGGCCTAAGAGGAAGTGGTTTAAAGCAATGGACTCACCCTTGATGGGCACAGGGTTTTCAGAAATGCTCCCTATGCTGGTTTTCTTCTTTTTTGTGACTGCTGTGCTCTTTTTGTCGAACGTTAGTGGACTGTATTGAGGAAGGCTATTAAATTTCTTTTCAAACTCCTCTTCCAGCTTTCCTAAATTGCTGCAGATTTAAAAGAAACACATCACAATACGACCTGCTTTGCCTGTAAAGTCAAACTTTGAGGACATGCAGTCAAATGATCTAGGCAACTTTTTCTGTACTTTTTAAAAACAATAAAACAAAACCAACACCCCTCCTATGTTCAGACAGTTCATACTCTGCTGTTTCAGAGTTTCAGTTTATATTTTATATAGTGAGCCCAGAACGGTTAGGACCAAAACTGTCAGCTGCTGGCTAGCCACCTACCGACCTGTATAAGAGTAATTGTGAGTATATTTTGAAAGGTTTGTCTGTTCCACTAACGTAAATGACAGGAAATATGATGATGTAAATTGAGGCTCCAGTATCTATATGACTTAAGAATATACTGTATACGTATCTGATATGCAATTGGTCATGAAAAATAACTAAAATTGAGCACGTCAGTATTACAGTGGAAATTCTCCACACCACCACTGCAAAATCTAGGTGCCAGTATTAGTGGTAGATTCCAAAAACAGTTACCATCTGAGCCCATTAAACTACAGAATAGACTCTGGACCGTAAAACAACTTTTTGAACAAGGTACAGCCACATCAAATAAGATGTTAGTGTCCATGAGAGTAAAGGTGGAGTATTTGGAGGCGACTGAGCTCTGAGTTTTTCCTTGCCACTGTCGCCCTGGGCCTGCTCAGTTTGGGATTGGCATTTTAAGATAATATAATATTATAAAGCTGCTCTGACACAACGTACCATTGTGAAAAGCGCTATATAAATACATTTGACTTGACTTGAGCACTCACCCTGAAACTTGCTCATCTTTAGATTTGGACTTTTTCAGCTTTTTTGGGTTCGTAGTCACCGGCTGACTAAAATTACAGCTTTCATCTGTCCATCCTATCTCGTGATCGGACACAGAGCCTCGCACTGAGCCTCTCTTTCCTGTAAAACACACAAATGCACAGATTTTTGGATTACCCTGTAATAAGCACTGTACTGACAGTATGATACAGACTCAGTTAACTGTGTCAGAGTTAGGAAAGGTCAAATGGGAGGTGGCTGCTAAGATGGCAGATGAGTTTCTGGTGTCGCATTTAGAGAAAAATAACGATGGGGAATTTAGTTGAGGAACATGTCCCCAGTCTTTTGTCTATTTCTGTCTGTTTAAACATACATGACCACAACAGCACTAAACTATTATTATAATTAGCCTAAAATGAGCTATTCAAGATGATACAGAGAGTTTACATTTTATTGTGCGACAACAGAGAAGCTACACACGAGCAACCAATAGTATAACTTAATTTTCAATATTAAAAACCAGACACCAAAATCCCCAAGCCACTGGTTTCAGCAGAAAGGAGAACTGGAAAACAAGAGGATGCTTAAGATCCAAACAAAAAGCTGAACACAAAACAGGTACAAACACAAAATAGTGTCTAATAAAAAAATTAAACCCTAACTCTTGGCTCCAGATTAAGACGAGTCTTCCAAACTCTATTTTGTCATACTTAGAACTTCAGAACATTTTTTAAGCGGGCCTAATTATTTTGCTTAGTTCAGCTTCAGGTAATGCTTCTTTTCTTTGAGTCAAACTTTAAGCACCGTTTTTCTAGTTGTACATTATCTCTTTCAGTGTAATCTCCTCATTTGGTCCTTTAAACTCATTGCATGAGGACAATTCTGTTTTCTGGACCACATCTTCAAGATTATATCTTCCTCTTGCTTTTTTAGAAATACCTGCCTTCTCTCATATCTTGGTTATCTTGCACACACACAGACACAGAATGCACCATGGGTACACTTATTTTAAAAAGTGCAGTAGGTAGCATTGTGTATTGTGCATCCCACACTGAAGTGTAATCTTGTATAAACACACAAAACATAACTATAAACCATCTGTAAAACAAATCTAAGTATCTGTGTTGGGAGTATTTTAACATTGTTGCTTTTTGTGATGAATGACCAATTCATTCCACTTTTAATTCCAATACCTCTGTCCACGTTGGCCCGGAGTGATGTCAGCATTCCTTCAGACACCAGGGTTTTATACAGTGCCCCTTTACAGCTGCGTTCAGACTTCCGGGATCCACATGCTTCGGGCTTAGGCTCAGTGTCTCTCTCCTCCACTTGAGTAAGAGCTGGCTTAACTTCCAGCTCTCTCTCTTCTACTATGTTTTCCTGTGGGGAGCCTGGTTGCTCAGCTTTGATTGGCTGTGGAGTGGGATTGATTTGTGCCGACTCCTCCACTCTGCCAAGAGGTTCAGCTGTAATGTCAGTTTCATTCTTGCACTCAATGGTCAGCTCTTGACTGAGTGGAGATGTTTCTGCCTCACATAACTTGCTCTCCACTTCTTCGACCTTCTTCTCTTCATCCTCCTTGGTCCTGAGCTGTTTCCTCGCTTTGGATTTGGACCTTCTCTTTTCTGCTGTTGAAGGCTGATCCACGGGAGGGCTTAAGGGACAAGCTTGTTTGCTGACTGTCTCCATGTCCTCTGAACCCCATGCTCCTTTAGCTACCGCCTCAATAGTGCACATCAAACTCTCAAGGTCAGAGCTCGATGAAAGCCGCTTCTTGCAGGTCTTTTTGGGTGAGCCTGGGCTCTTGCAACCCTTTGGCATGTCGGCGCCCTCCTTAACCTTCTTTTTCATCTTTTTCTCCTTCAAAAAAGGGCAGGAAGTTGGAGAGGACGAGTAGGAGGAAGAGGAGGAGGAGGAGGAGGAGGAGGAAGAGGAAGGTGTTGGGGGAGGAAGGTCTATACTAGGAGTCATGTTGGGAGCATTGTGCTGAGCACAGAAAGAAGATGAGTCCACGGCTGGCTGGGAGGACAGGGCCTCCAGCTTTTCTGCCTCAGATGCCAAGCACATCTAAAAGGGACATAAACGCACATAATCACACACAGTCAGGATATGACAATTATCAAATATCTATTATGTTCAGCAAACTTTTATCTGAGTTAACATGCCATTTTGCATTATAGCACTATTCTGAAACACTTATTCCAATATGTCTTTAGTGGCTTCTGAGCATGAGCTGATAGTCAGGACTAATAACAGCATCAGTCCACAATTTCATAAAGTTGGTTATCTGCGTGGAACATTTATTTTAACTGCCTCATAACCATGTGTTGTCATCAGAGGAAGCCTCCTACTCGTTCCATTTCTGAGTCACTTCTAGCCTACCGAAATAATATCTATTACAAAACTCTCCCCACTTATAGCCTTTAAATATGGCATTTTACAGCATATAAATATTTACCCTGATCGTCCCTTTACACAAAACACAACATAGTCTATTTAGGACTATTTTGAACTCTAGTTTGTTTATCAGCTGCCACATTCTTGAGGAAACAGCACATGAATGCCTAAATTATGGGCTTGTGATATTCATTTCCTCACCACAAATGGCTGACTGCTTTCATTTTTCTTCTGTTGTTGCTATCATAGAAATTAAAATCACATCGCCTAACAAGGAGTATGCAATGGCTTCCTTTCAAACTTAAATCATTCCAGTAACTGCTCTGTAACTGCACTAGGTCTCGTTTGGGTAAAGCTCTATTCATTGAAGTCTTTTCCATTATATAAAACAGGCAAAAATGTTTTCAATCTAAAAGTATGTCCATAAAAATGTATACGCTGCGAGTTGTTAAACAATGAAAATATGGAACTGGGACACACATTCAGACCAAATACCACAGCTATAAGTGTGTTAGGATGAGGAAATGTCTTACCAATGCTTTAATAATTATGAATTACATGATATACATGATGTGGTTGTTAATGGTTTGCCTTGATTACTGTACACTACTCAATAAGCTAGCACTTCCCCAGAATAGGGACATCAACATTCCTTACCATTGTAAGTAAAATAAATATGTTTTAGATATATTTGTAGGGAATCACATGTATATCAAATATCCACATATCATTTCTAGAAACATCATCATCATGAGCAGCCATTAAAATCCAACTGAATTAAATCTGAGCTGTGTGTGATATGTACCGTCTATAATAATACTTTAAATGTAATGTGAAGGTTGTGGGAGCTGACATTATTGATTCACTCACTAAAAAACAGTCCAAAAATTTGCCTTAAGTGTTCACTTGTGCACTGCGTCATGTGGCCATGTAGGAAAGTGCATGTACAAATCAAGCTAGCGTTCTACCTAAAAGCGCAGGACTGAAGTTGAAAATGAGTGTCCCAGGAGACCAAATGCAGTCTAGGGTGTTACATTTAATGGCTAGATTTTTTGCACAAATGAACACTAACAAAGATAAGACGTACTGAGAATGCAGTGACATTTAACCTGGCATGTAGGTCAAAACTAAACTGAGATGCATTCAAAGATTTATGGAAACCAGAAGTGCACTTGATCAAGATTAGTTGTTGAAATGCCTATCAGTTTAAGAATGGCTTTCAGAACTCTAATTTGTTTAACCATACTTCTGTGATACAACTACAAAATGCTCATGTTTATCTAGGGATTTTCAAACAAAATGATGCTCTTTTCTTTGTTTTCATGAAAGCAATTACTAGAAAAGGTGGCATCATTACTATAAACTCAGTCCTAATGTCCACTGACACTGACCTACACAAAATGTGTAAATTTGCATGATTGTAAACTGCATACTACTGTTCATTAATGGGAGTTTTACACAAATTGTATTTTCATGATTCTGCATCTACACTGCTCACAAAAAATTGTGGATGTTTCATGATGGGATATTACATTTAAAAAAATATCCCCTCATTTTTGTGAGTAGTATATTTGTGTATGTTTGTGTGGATGGATGAAAGTGAAGTACCTCAGCAAGCTGAAAAAGAGCAGACTGACCACATTGCTTTCCATCTGAAACTGAAGCCTGGGAACCATTAGATGATATCTGTTAACAGTAAACAAGAAAGTGCATAGTCAAACACCAGATATTACTGGGCATGTAGCCAGATATTTACACAGTAACACTGTGCTCTCTATTGGAGTCACTTGAAACAGTGTCTCAAAAAAAGTGTGTCAAAGTTTGTGAACCCTTTAGAATGCATAAATATGACTGAAACATTCTACAACCCCAATTCCAAAGAAGCTGGGACGTTGCGTAGAACATAAATAAAAACAGAATGCGATAATTTGCAACTCCTTTAAAACCCATAATTAATTGAATACACAGATAAGTGTCATGATTGGGTAAAAAGCAATCATCCCTGAAAGGTTCAGCCGTTCACAAGCTAGGAAGGGGCGAGGTTCACCACTTTGTGAATAATTGCACAACAATTCTTAAGCAAAAACTGTTCTCATCGTGCAATTGGGATTTAGGGATTTCATTTTCTACAGCCAATAATATAATCAAAAGATACTGAGAATCTGGTGAAATCTCTGCAAGTAAGCAGCAAGGCCAAAAATCATCACTGAATGCCCGTGACCTTTGTTCCCTCAGGCAGCATAAAAATCTGCCAAATGATTTGCTCTCTAGATTACTAATAATACCTAACACAATGTAAATACTTTAGAAGTTGTTTTGTTTATGTAATAATGACTAGATAAATGTCTGTACATGTGAACAAATGAAGAACAAATAACAAGGTAAACTGATCTGTTTTTTGCAGGTGGCTACACCACATAATGCCTACAAATCATTTCATTTGGAGGATTAAGCGATAAAATAGTTAATACTAAAACTAAGATAATACATCTAATTGGACCACACTAAATGAGTACAAAAGAGAGGAGACTGTACAGGAGACTGTACCTCAGCCAGCTGGAAGAGAGGTGACCGCATGCAGCTACTGGGTAGATCAGGTGAATTGGGCTGAGATGGGCCACACATCTTATGGAGAACAACAAGTAAGTAGAAGACATGAATGAAGAACTAGCATAGTAAAAATACAAATCTAAGGACGTGATTTAAAAAAGTGACTGACGTTGCATGGTTGTTGGTGCTAAACAGGCTGGTCTGAGTATTTCAGAAACTGCTGAACTACTGGGATTATCATGCACAGCCAGCTTTAGCGTCCAGCAGAGTATGTTCATTTTAGACATCCGAACAGAATGGCCAGACTTTTTTGAGCTCATAGAAAGGCAACAGTAACTCAAATAATCACTAATTACAACCAAGGTATGGAGAGAAGCATATCTGAATGTCCAACCTTGAAGCAGATGGGCTACAACAGCAGACCACACCAGGTACCACTACTGTCAGCTAAAACAGGCAGCTGACTTTACAGTTTGCACAGGGTCACCGGAATTGCAAAAGAGTGAAAAAAATGTTGCCTGGTCTGAGGACTCTCCATTCCTGCTGCGGTATTCGGGTGGTGGATCAGAATGTGGTGGATTTAGGTTTTTGGCTAATGTTTCAGGCTTTTGGTTGTGGTGTAATGGTGTGGGAGATATTTTTTTTGACATACTTTGAACCCCTTCATTTCAACTCATTTAAACAGCCTACCACCTGTGTATTGTTCCTGACCATGTCCATCCCTTTATCACCCCAGTCTACCCATCTGACGCTACTTGCTGCCATGTTACAAAGCTCAAATCATGGACGCTTAAAATCTCTGAGGAATGTTTTGCTGACTCTATGCGACAAATAATTAAAGCAGTTCTAAAGGCAAAAGGGGGTTCAACCCGGTACAAGCAAGGAGTACCTAATAAAGTGACCGGGGAGTGTGGTTGTCCGAGTGGGGGCCATCTCAATTTAAGCACGGTAATTAAAGTACCTGATATAGATGTAATTACTAGTGGAAAGTATTTGGCAAAATGGTTGTTTTCTTTATTCATAAGCAGTTAAATCTATCATTTCAATACATTAATGGACATCTCACCTCTGTCTGAGGGGCTGCTGGATTCTTACACTCCAGATTCTGATGTCCTTCTACAGACTGGGCTGGACAGGAGGATATCTAGGTAAATAAAAAAAAAAAAAAACATGTAGTCACTGAAAGAATTCCCCATTCCCCTCACAGGTAAAGTGTTTATCTGTGTTTTTACCTCAGCTAACTGGAAAAGGGCCGATTTCCCTGAATGTTTCGCAAGATCTGTGACTCCAGTACTGCAAGACGAAATCTGAGAAGAAAAACAACAATCCAAATCTGAGCAATGCTAATAAAATCTCAAGCCATACTCATATGATACACAAGATATATTACATTTATATAAAAGAAAGCAAAAAAACAGAATATACTTGGGAGTAAAAACCTCTGTGGCTTTAACCAGGGACAAATTTGTTATGACCAGATAACTGGGTCTAGCATCTTCTAAACAACAAGGATCGTGTGATGTTTAGTGGTCTGAGAAAGGTCAAATCATTAATGAAGGAACAAGGTTCAGTGAAGCACGAGAGCAATCAATCCAGTCCTGTGTCTGGTCTGAATGGACAGAAGCGCTACTGTGGTAAAAGTCATAGTAATATTTAATGCTAATTATGGGATGAATGTGACACAAAACGCAGTGCAACAGCCCAGCACAATATGAGACTGACCATGAGCATCAGTCTGATTCTCAGACCAGTCAGAGTACTTAGCAGTCAAGCTTGTTTGTGGACGTTTGGACAGCTCAGTTGATGTGTTTAGAGATATTTTTTGTGTTACTCGAATACGTCTGTATGACTTATTGTATGGCATGATACTTATTTGTGGCAAGCTGTAAGTGGCATTCGTACGTCCATGTGCCTGTCCTATTGTAAATAGTACTCATTTGTTTGTACATTACCTGTATACTTTCACATATAACAATATAAACTGGTTCAATCGCTGAGATTCTGATAGATCGGCTAATATTCCGTGTTGTTCGTAATCCTGTCTATTAATGCATCTTTATTTTCCGTCAAACAAAAGTAACAGTCATTTCAATTTCTCATCCAGCAATATGTCTGATTTAAGTGGTAAAGCTCTGACGCATTTACGTATTATTTTTTTATGCAGTTTTCTTGTGAAAATTCCCTTAATATTTACATTAGAATAGCCTAAAAAAACTATGTGGTTATGTTCATGTCTGGTCAACATATACTTTGTTCTATGACCTGTTTTGCCGAACTTAATACAGCCATTAAACAGCGCATACCTGTAAATAGAAATTCATTTCAATGCTTAAAGGTAACGTGCAAACTTTTCAAAGCAGGATTGAAAATACAACACACCTCTTACCACATAACACAATATGACAAACTTATTTCAGATCACAAAAATAGAAACCGAAACAAATTGGTTCATGCACAAGTAACTCAGCAATACAACAGTATTTACCAATGAATTATGTCTAGGCTGCAATCAAATTCGGCAAAAGTTTGATACTTCACTTTAAATACAATACAAATTTAAGGTTAAATTGACAATTATGTTAAAAATACTAATAATTACACATAAATATACTGGCAGTAAGAGGCCCTACGATTAGAGTGTTGTGGTTTGCTTGTGTGTGGTTGGTTAAAAAAAATTACTTCTTTATTTGGAAATAGCGTTAAATATAAATTATAGCTCATAATATGATGTCATCAAAAACAGGGCTTCGTCTACTCGTCTTTTTAGAGTTTAAGTTAGCACAATGTTTTATGTTTTTCATTATGTAGATTACAAATCAGAAAAGTATGGAAAATGCATATAAAACATCTTGTAAACATCTTATTTATTTTAACTTTGATTTTATTGTAGACAGTATGAACCTGAGATGTTTCATGTGTTGTTTGGTGAACTTCATTTAATTTGTTAATAAACATCCATTCTTGCACTTCAGGCCTGCATTACATAAAAAATAGTTGGGATGGTAAAGCAGTTATTACTTTGTAATGTTTCCATTTCTTTTTACCAAACTTAAAATATGTTTTGGCACAGAGGATACCAAGGGATCTAATGTTTCAGGTGTTATTTTCTCCCATTCTTCCTGCAAACACGTCTGAAGGTGTGCAACAGTGTGTGTCGTCAGATTTTCTGTTCACACATTCTTTGTTGGAGACAGGTCAGGACTACAGGCAGGTCAGTTCAGTACCTGTACCCTCGTCTACCACAGCCATGCCTCTGTAATGTGTGCAGCATGTAGTTTTGCATAGCCTTGTTGAAAAATGCATGGACATCCACAGAAAATGACGTCTTTAAGGCAGCACATGTTTTTTAGTCCAGGGCGCACGTCACATTTTCCTAAATTCCTCCGAGCCTAGATAAGTAGACACCATTTCTGGACAGTGTTAGCTGGTATTTGTCAAAGTAACTCCATATTGCATATACTAGCTCTAAATTACCCCTATCCCAAATATTTTGGAATGTAATGCAGGCCTGAAATGTAGCAATGGATGTTCATTACCAAATGATACTGACCAGAGAAAACGTGAAATATATCAGATCATACTGTCTGCAATTAAACAAGTTGAGTAAATGTAATAAACACTTTGTTTTTTCATATATGCATTTTCCATACAGTCCCATACTGATCTGAGGTTATCCATACATTAGGGCAGATGATGTAAGAGTGTGTCCATAAAACACAGACATGCTGCTTATTGTTTTTCAGTGGACACCCTCCACCCCTGGGTGACATAAATGTAGCGCTCAGGGCAATTAGGATCACTTAGTAGCTGCAAAGGAGAGTATACTGCAGATTAACAGGAATGATGAGTCTACAGAGACACATATGCCAGGCAAATGTCTATTTGAAAGGAAAGAAACTTCCACAGATAGAGCGCACTTGCAAATAGACAACACACTGACCCAGGTCAATAAAGCACAAGCCACCATAAAAGATACAAGAAACAATTAAATAACATTTTTCTTATCGTGACCATAATACCTAAGCCACAAATCTGGATACGTCCTTGGAAGCAATCTACAAAAATTCTACAGATTACTTTACTTCCTTTACTTAACATGATTAGCCCCAAATTAGTGCATACATTCTGCACTACAATCTCCCCGGACAAAAAAAACATAAGCTTGGAATCCTTCAATGAAGACTGTGTGCAAGGTGGGGTTAAAACTTGGAGATTTTGTGATGTTCTGGGAGTGTTTTAATTATGTGGAAATGCCACAATGCCTACTTTGAGCTGCTACAAAACCAGACTTTGCGTTTTGCTATTTATGCATTTATTTATCTTATCTGTGTTCCATGATGACAATTCTCACGCTCACAGGGCGGCAAATGAGACTGTGAGGAAGCGTGAGGAGCAGTCACACATCTAGATACATACATATACAGTCGATTCCGGTTAATGGGACCACATGGGGATGCGATCGTTTTAGTCCTAATAACCGGCTTGTCCGATTAAACGAACATGCCGGGACGGGACATGCTATTAAATTTATTAAACCTTTATTGTGTGATTTACACGTATAGCGAACGTACAAACAAAAACTACTGTTACTTATGAACTTTGTTCATTGAAAAATTAATTTGCAACCAAGTTTTTCGAAACGATCTACAACACAATGTATAGGTACTCATAGGTATGCAAAGCATAATACTGTAAAAAACAAGTTCTTACTAAATTCCAGTCAATGTCTGAAGAACTTATCCAGTGTGATCTGACGCGCTCTCTTTTGACGGACTGCACTTGAACAAAATCAAGAAAGTGGTGGGCGTGTTCACCTCCTGCTGGTTTTGCTCGTCAGCACAACTCAACTGCTTTGCAGCCGCTAGGTGGCGACTTATGGCTTCTTTTTCTTATTCGCTTCTCATGTTCTTTGGTCTGATTAAGCGGAATTTTGGTCCAAGTAGGCGAATAACATTCCACGTATATAATGGGATTTGTTTCTGTACTTTAGGATTTGGTACGAATAAGTGGCTGGTCCCATTAACCGGATTCGACTGTATACACATGCATATTTATCTCAGGTTCGCCAGTCAGATAGGCAGTCCTCCTAATACACAAATCTTTGGAAAGGTAAACTTAAACTGACTGTCCCCATCCCAATCATTTACAGTTCCACCACCAATAGAACATACGTTTCATATGTTTCCACTTCAACAGCAAGTAATTTTATCAACCTTCTGCCCTCTTAAAAGATTCATCCTTAAAGAAATGATTTGCCAACTCTGATGGAGAGATTGGTATGGCTTGAAAATATCAACCCCATGCATTTAACATTCATAGTAGCTCCCAACAGGATTAAATCTACTTCATCGCAATGAGTCAATAAAACTGCACACACCGAAAACTGGCCGTTGGACAACCTCCCATAACCATGGCCTTGAGTTGAATTGGCAAATGTTTCTTCCTGACATGGACAACAGTTCCTGCTTGTAAAATAGTTATTGCTACTGCCTGGCACACAGCCAACAGATGTAAATCAGTGTCAAAGGGGAAACTTGGACAGACTTCAGTACCAAAAGAAAATGATTAAGTCATATATAATATAATACATTTGAATCACATACAAACAAACACCTTTAATAATGAGGCAAGAACCTATCCATTTGACATCAAGTCACATTTATTAGAAACCATGTGCACTGAATAAAGCTGAACATTCAGAAATCATATGTAACTTTACAAGGGACAGAGGCAGAGGGAGGACAACAGCAGACTGTTGGCCAATACCTTTGGATTTGTTGCTAAATGTGGAAAGTGTCAGTTGGGAAATATTTTGGTTTTAAACCAATGGAATGTGAAAAGCATTTTAGTTCTGTTCAATTTTAAGTTGTGACAATATCCAGGGATAGTATCCTACTCCCCAAAGGTAACACAGAAGTTGTGTTCCCTGATAATCTATGTCGACTTATGGAGAAGCATATATTTGTGTTTTGTTAGCTTCACAATTTATATGTAGAAATAAACCATTAATGTCAAATATGTTGTGTTTGAATATTTAATTGCATGACAATTAAGTAAATCTAAAATCTAACGCTTCAATAATCATTTGAATGGCAATAAAATTTTGAATAATTTTGTATTTAAATTGCTGATTGAACTCTTCGTTTGTATTGAGCTGGTCAGCTCAGACAGATTCAAGTGAGCCGCAACCAATTAACAAAAAAATAATAAATATGAATAATTAACTTTGTGATCTCCAGAAACTATTAGACAAGTGAACACAAGCAATATATTTAGGATTTTGTTTGGATTAATCACTTCTATTTTGGTGTTGGTTCATTCACTTACTCAAGCTGGAGAACAAACATCTGTCAGACTTTACTGACAATAAAAATAAAACTACAGCTGATCAAAAAATATCAAAACGTATGGCCCAGATTCACATGTAATATGCTAATACACTCGGACCATGATATCTGCATTCTTGTTACCTAAAGTTCTGCTTTAATATATAAGGTATTTATGCCACAGCCTGAACCACTAACCCACTTTACGGGAAAATCATGAAGGAAAATAAGTTACATTTGATTTATTTAGTGATTTATTAGAAAATAATGGAGAATAATCAGGTACATTCAGATAACAGGGTTTAACTCTCTGGAGGGTTTTATTTGATGGGTGTTGCACGGTTGCAAGGTTCTTAGCACTCTGCATCCAGTACACGATGCACTGGAAGAACACTAATAAACCTTGCTAATAAAACTTGCTTATTAGCCATAATATACTGCTTACAGAAATTAGGGGATACTTCAATTTTAAATATCCCATAATGAAATATCACCTAATTTATGTGAGCAGTATACATTATTCTCTATACCTGTTAGGTAACCATAAATCAGCAAGTGACAATATGGTGAAACGCCAAGAATAAGGCAACAAATTATGGGAATATTGCTGTATTGGCAGAGAAAGGATATTTATAATGATAATATATTGTAGGCTGCAGTTTTTTGAGCAGCATCCTGAAAAAGAAAGACAGATAAGTGAAGGGCAAAAGTTAGGCATTGGCATATTTAAATGTTTATCAAAGTATGCCAAGCTGGTTTTAGGACTGGTTTTCATAAAGGCCTATTCATTTTAATTTTGTATCAGGCATTACGACATGGTATTTGAGAAATGACTTTTGAATGCAAGTGAATTGTTCAAGTATAATCCTTCCTAACCTAAAACCATTCTTCAGACGCTGTGTATTATAAACACAAAATGACAGTTTGTAACCTGTGTTAGTTGTAGGTCAGTTTAAAGTTTTATAATAACACAATATTCAATTTCTCAGTGGTGTTGCCTATATAGAAACCTAACACACAGTAGGCCAATAATAGTGGGTTTAGCCCAGGAGACACGACAGCCCCCAGAGGTAACTCTCAGGACTATCTGACCACAGCTAGGTGGATTTGCAAACCCACTGGGATGCAATGTAGCTGCAAGCCACCACCACCACCTAACTGTGAAGCACTGTGATCACTTCACCATGGAGATAAAAAATAAAACACACACACACAGGCACTAAGGAGGAAACTAGCTCTTAAACACATATCACTGTTCCAAATATATTCCTCTTACCTGTCCAAAGCTACTGACCTAACTTTCAGCTAGCTACTTTTCAGTTCAACAACAATTATTTCTTAATCAAATCAAATATTGCACATAACATGACTAGAACAAAGTGCTTGGCTGAACCTAGGTCTCATAAGGAAGCATGAGCAAGAACCTCACAGTGAAGGCAAAGAGACATCTCCTATTACACACACACACACACACACACACACACACACACACACAAAAGCCTGTGAAAGTGTAAAGGGCTTAAGAGCCAATCCTATACTTGTTCAAAAGAAAATGGAACAAAGGATCCCTTTTCGGTCTCATATATTATGAAGAGGATCTATTATATTGCTCAAAAGACACACCTTACTGCTCTCAGAAAGTACATTGTTCAAACCATACATTAATCTATAGAAGGTTTACAGGGAATGTCATACCACATGAAAAAGCACTATAAATTCACCTGAATGTTCTAAATGAAGATAGAGAGTGGATATTAAATTTGAAATGTACGTAGATTAGTGTTAAGGTCATCACATGACTAATGCACTCATACAAAGTTCTTTTACACTCCATTCACCAAGTGCAGCACCATTATTCACCCAGTCAAGCTTAAGAAGGGAACAAAATGATTTCTTGCTGTAGCACCAAGTAAACAGATTCATCAGGCTAAACTCAGACTGACATATGAAAACTTCATGCCCAAGGTACTAAAAAAAGTTTAGCTAAGTGGCAGGCTTTGATCCAAGCCCACCCATGCATAGCTCATCAACTTCATTGTTGTTCCAAGGCAAAAGTTGCTGCCAATTTACTACTTACAGCTTTGTTTGTCTGCTACATATATAGGTTTACTTTGTGTGCTACTGATTGTAGCTCAACTGCTAGTACGCCACCTTTACTTATATTCTCTCCCAAAGTAGACAAGGAACACCATAAGATCACTGCTGACATGCTAGTTGCAGTTGTTCGTCTTGCACTGGTCACTAAACAAATCAATATTTTCATATTCATTGGCACTCCGGTTCTCGGACCAGCTCGAAACACTTCAAATTCGGCTCTCGGCGCCGTTTTGAGGAGAAGAATTTGGCTCGACCCTCTGCGGAACAAACGGTGTTTGTTCTGCGCACTTCATGAGTTGAATTGACTTCACTCATGCAAGTGTGCCAAACAAACACTGTTTCAGCAGACACATTGGATCACGATTCGGTCTCACAATAGCTCTTACTTAGTGTAAATCTCTGGTGTGTTTCTCTTGATCTTTGCATCTACAGTACCTTATTCTAATTGGAAATACGTCCCCATGGCTAATTAGAAGATTAATGATAACAGTCAACCAAAAGGAAAACATTGAGAACCAATAAGCAGTACCATATCCTCTTGCAAATGCTGAGCTTCTGCGCTGCAGCCTGATGAGCAGCAGTACACTGAGTTCAACAACAGAGAAAACATTTTGCTTTTCATTTTAAAAATAGTTCAACACTTTATTATAAAATAAGCTTTGTGGTAATGATCAGAGCAATGTAAGTGTTTTACACAATAGGGGTAAGCTCTACTATGATACAGTGGGTACTATAGTATTTTAGTCTTCAGTTCGTGTAACAGTTATTATGGATTTGTCTGAACATATCCCCATCAGGGATCAGGAAGCACATGTTCGATACAACTCTATTAATGCATATAATGGAATATACAGTGTGAATTTTGGGGATTTTCTGGGGGCCTGGAACAGGTTAATCCAATTTAAATTATGTTTTATGGGAATAAATTGCTTGTTACTCGATGAGCTTTCTGGAACGAGTTCACAATGAGTACCAAGTTAACACTAAAGTTTGTTATGGTTTTTTTTATATGTGACATTCATTGTACTGTTATCATTTCACTAAAACATTGACATTTTATTTACATTTACTACATTTAGCAGATGCCAAAGCACCAAACAGCAACACATTAGACTTTTAATTAATGGTTTTAACAACAAATCATTAGCAAGATCTCTTTAATTTCCTTTATTGGAAGGTAATTCTGCCAAAAACAAAATCATAACAAAAAGTGTAAAAATTAAATTACAAAATAGATTTTTGTCATTTCTTTTTCCAAGTGACCATACAATGTCCTTCTAAAAGGAAGTAATTCAACATGCATTTTTTTCATTCAAACACAAGACACTTGACACACATGAATTACATTTATGAAACATAAAAATTATAATAACAAAATTTACTCTGGTTTTTGTTTTTCATTACAGTAGGGAATGTATTGTATCTGACAAAATTTTAATGAAAACGCAAAACTGATCAATCAAGTGCCTATTTGTGATTACATTTTCAGCATGAATGCGCTTCAGGTAACAAAATTAAAGAGTAAACGCAAATGAACATCAGTGCCATCTCATGCTCTTTTGCATTCTCAGTTCACTGTTCGCATTTTCATTTTCAAGTTCAACAGTACATAAATGTAAGTTAATTAGGGCTTAGACTACAAACATCATGGATAAAACTGGGATGCTAGTCATGCTAGACCCAACAAGGGACATTAAAGAGTGTGAAAAAAAGTCTGAAATCACAGAAGACTACCCCGAAAATCGACAAGCTAGTTTGGAAACTGGTACAAATGCAAAGCACCATGTGACTAAACTTGCAGACAGAAAGACAGCATCAAGTTGTTACTTTCAGTGCTGATCGCTTCAAACAGTTGATGAGTAATTGATAAACATTTCCTAGCTAGACTGTTATAATGCAAGACCAATTATTCTTTTAATAGTTGTAATCTGGGCTCTGACCAGGCCAAAAAAAACATAAAACACACACTTTGCAGAGGAGGCAGGGGTTAATATATAACTTTCGGTTGTGCCGCATTGATTTTTTATAGTGAATCAGCTCAAGAGCACCAACAACAGACAGCACCACCCACATCAACACCTCTTCCTTCATGATAAACCATGATACAGATATATTCGCTTCGCACTAGGTCTTTGAAGACGCCTCTCAAGATCATCCCTACAAAATTTCAATATTCACCCAAAAACTTTTTTTTTTTTTCAGACAACAATGGCTTTTTAACACAAATTCTAAACAGAACTCGGGTGGCACGTTGTCACTGTGGGTAGCACCACCGCCTCACAGTAAGAAGGTCCTAGGTTCAATTCCAGCGTGGAGTGTCCTTGGTCCTTTCTGTGTGGAGTTTGCATGTCCAAACCATGTCTGTTTGGGTTTATTGTGGGTACTCCCACAGTCCAAAGACATGCGTGTTATTTTATTTGATTACTATAAATTGGCACTGACTTGAGTGTATGCATATGACTAGTTTTGAAATAACTTTGTGTGCCGCTAAAGTGGCTACTGACACTGATAGTCATGTTGAAAAAAAAAACTAAAACACAGCTCCAACAAAAGAGTTGACGAGGTATGAGGTTGCCTTAAGTGAATTTCTTGTTTTGTTTCCTCTTTTGCCTGAGAGCATAAGAAAGTTTACAACTGAGCTGAGTAGTCAGGGGTTAAATGCCTCACTCAAAGGCCCAACAGTGGCATGGTGAAATCAAGGTTTGGACTCACACGCTAATCCAGTTCAAGTTTACCGCCTACACTGTACCCACTACAATGCTTTTTAACTACAAGCTCTCTTTCCAGCAAAACTGATTTTGAACCAAATTCATGAGCTGCAATGCACTGTGATACTAATGCAAATCCATTAGTCACTCACTCTAATTTTTATGTTGGCTTTTCCCTTAGGCTGCACATCACTGAAAATTAGTGCCTGACAAAACAAACCCTTGCCATTTTATTTACTATGGAACATCATTATCATTCTTTGCTTGTGACAAACGATTTCTCCTTTTAATCACCATAGCAAACGGATCAGCCATAACAGTGCTACAAACACGACCAAACACGATTAAAAAATAATCACAGAATCAGAAAGTAAATCAAAGAGTTTTATTTTGAAAAATTGTATATTGTTACAATGGTGCATTGTCTCAAAGCTACTTTTTCAACATTATATCATCTTAAAATGCCAATCCCAAAGTGAGCAAGCCTAGGGTGACAGTGGCAAGGAAAAACTCCTTGAATGTTGAAGGAAGAAACCTTGGGAGGACCAAGACAATTTGTTAGTACTACCAATAAATGTATGTCCACTGACCAATGATTACAGAAAAATGCAAACTTCATTCACTCATTTTACTACTAAGGAAACTGGGGCATAATGGCATGGCAGGACAGGACACAAGAAGAGAACAAACACTAGACAGGGCACCAATCCATCACAGCGCACATGTGCACACACTGTCGTACTTACACTGGGATGAAGATGCCAGCTGACCTAATGCATGTCTCTAGAATGTGATAATGACCCCGCAGACCATTACACACCTTGCTCTTAGAGAGCTCTGTTTGGCAACCACTCGCCTCCTTTTTTTCCACATTATCTCTGACTGTTAATTGCCAGAGAAAAACCTCTTTAGAAATGTTCTTGTAATCTTAACCAGCCTGGTAAACAAAAACAATCTTTGTTGTGCATTCTGAATGTCAACAATAGCTGATATAGCCACATGGCAAGGTCATTTACACTTCTTTGATGGCAGAATTATTGCAGAAAAGTACAGTGACTTCTTACAGCAACACATGCTGCCTTCAAGACGTCATTTTGTTCCACAGACGTGCATGCATTTTTTAGCAAGATAATGAAAAGCCACATGGACTGGCCACTTGGTATCCTCAGTCATTTTAAACATTTTAAGTGTTGAGAGAAGAAATGGAGGAGATATGAAATGGGAAATGCTTTATCATTCCAACTCTATTTGGACTTTCTTACAGGCCGGAATGCAGGAATTAATGTTCATTAACAAATGAAATGAAATGAAATTGACCAGACAACACATGAAAGAACTTGAATTCCTACTGTCTGCAATGAAGAAAGTATAAAAATCTAAATGTAAGAAATACTTATTGGTTTATAATTAAATTTTTCAGACTGTCCTATTCTTTTCTGATTTAGGGCTATACAACTGAGCACCTATTTACACATTATTGCTTGAAAACACCGGAGACTAATTTAATCTTCATATTAACTGCTAATACAAGAGGTTCACATACTTTTGTAAATATTGAATCATTTTACTTAATAAACAAATTATATAATTTTTATCTAATGTGTTCCATCTAACATACCACAATAAAGAATGTGATACTCACGCAGAAGTGATTTCAGGCCAGTTTTTGCTGACTGTAGCTGCCATTAAATATGAACTATATCCACTCAGCTCTAAAACCCTCTGAGGTTTGGGGCCCCTGTAGTGATTTGTGCTGGTCTGTGCAGCCAGCAAGTTCCAGAGCTTAGCACCTAGCTTTGGCATAATTCTTGCTAGATCTGGCACGTTACAACAGAATGCCACCCCTTTCAAGCAGTCGGTGGAGTTGCTTAGTTAAGGGGTAGAATAATACTAATGAGCATCCATATGACAAGTGAATGAAAGCAAAATCTGAATGGCTTGTCGAATCCCACACTTTCAGAACTAGGTATCTTACAAAAGTGAACAGGTTGTCTTATTTCCAATTTTGTGGGATGATGCATAGCCAAGCTTATGCGCACAAGCCCTGACAAAAAAACATTATATTTCACATGTCCCTTTTAAATATTGCTATAGACCAAAAACATAACCACAGGCCACCAAAAATAACGCATAAAAGTGATAATGATGTGGTTTAATCCAGTCTGTCGCACAAACTATTGCCAAGTACAGCTTGAGGTTTATGTCAAATAAGCGTTACATGGGTGAATCTTATTCTATTTTAGGAGAGTCCATTTCTTGCTATGTCCATCTTATATCAGTGTCTGAGTAAGAATACACTAATTTATTGAGGAAGAATCCTACTTAAAACAGCAAAACAGGAACAATGACTGACAATTAAGCCAGTTCTATGAAAAATAAGACACCACAAGGAGAGCCTCATTCATTTCCATTTCTTTTAAATGCATGATTAATTTGTAGTTATTGCTCTTATTTGAAAAACAAAGTGTTCCAAACTTGACCAGTAAACGACAACAGTAGCACAAACCCTCTGTGTCTATCCAATACTAAACTCTTGAGTTTTCAGAAACTTCATTAGCAAGCCTGGATGAGCATTACTTTAGATAAAACCTCATGCAGAGCAAGAAATGAAGGCATAGATAACTCTCCAGTGAGGTTAGAGACAGAGTTAACTGATTCTAAAGAATCAATCTTTGTATTATTTAGTGTAATGTGCTATCTGGCTTAAAGCTAAGAAAATAAGATTTTTTTACGAAACTATTATTAAACATAAACATACTAAATGTCTTAGCTAGAAGCTGAAACCACAATCTTTCTTAACCCTTGTGTGGCATTACTAAGTAACCATCTTATCTAGCATTTCTTTTTTCACAGGACAGAGCCCCAATACCTGGTATTTTCTCCAAACCATTCCAAAAGAAACAGGCTTTTCACTTAAAACAGAAGCACACAAATATCTTGATGGGATGGCAGGATAAGACCAATAGAGGGAAGAAAAAAACGAGAGAAAGAAAGAGAAATATAGAGAGAAATATGGAGAGATGGAGAGAAATAGTGAGAGAAAGCATGATTTAGGGGGGTCAGTGGGGCAGCACCACATTTTCCATTTTCCTCTACAAGTGAGAGAGTACATGAATTATGGATGTGAGCTTGCCAACAGCGTGAGAATTTGATCCCGGACCAGACAGCTCTTGGCTCCCTGCGGAGCTACCCCCTGCTGCTTCCTTTCACATTGCCATCCATTCCACACGACCAACTCCTCATAGTCTGAAAACAGGCAAAACACTTAGTTCTTGAACAGACTGCCCTCTTGTTTTCATAGGGTTAGAGATTTTCCATGCTAGTGCCTTGTCAAAGAATTTGCTTCTAATGGTCCACCGTTGATTTTACACCTGTCATCTTATATGAATTCTATTCCACAAACAGTTGTGATGCATATTAATGACTGTGGCCTTCCTAAGATTGATGTGCACTTAATACACACAAGAAACAAGGTGACCTGCAATAGACATTACAAATAAGCCCCCAAATCACTTCCCCAATAACAAATTCTGTAATACCATAACTATCATACGAAACAAAAACGATTGGCATGTGGTACAAAGAGAAAGTCCTGTGCCAAACTATATTATGTACTAAGTAGGATTTCCAATGTGCTAGAAATAGGTATGTTGTATAAATAGGTAGGGATTTTCCCATAACAAACATGTGAATGTTCACTGTCCAATTTTCCGGTATCATGTACACTCGAGTACTGGATATGACTGCACTAACACATGGGCATAAGTCTGAATTCTGAAAGCAAGACTTGCTTTTATTAAAGGCAAATTCTATTAAAGACAATAGGAATGTCTTACAAACTATCATTACAAATTTAATGTATTACATATTACAGACAGTATTAAAAGAAAAAAATCTTATTATGACATAACCACAGGATACCACAGAAGCTTTTAAAATATACTTAAAAATATAGTCTTACACAAGTTCACATTTTTTAAAGTAAACAACAGGCTGCATAATAAGATGCTGAAAACTGTATATTATACAGATTACAGTGAGAGCTTTATGAAGAGACTATTTAATTCAAATCAAATGTAGTCATTACAAAGGTTTTTGTATATTTGATCATTGCTTCATTAAGCCAACGTGGTCTACGCTCTCAAAATTTCCTTTAACACTGTGCCCTTTGGAAACTAAGAGCAAACCATATTAGGGTCACATACGTAATAGTCAATATTTATAAGCATCCATAACAGACAAATACTGCAAGCAAAATCTAACGTATGTTTTTGTGAGCAGTGTGATAGACCTGAATATTAAATCCTTCAAAACAAAACGTGAGACATAATTCCTATTATTGTCCAGTTTATTGTGGGTTATAGCATCTCTAGTTTAAAGGAAACAAGTATAACACATAAGTCATTATACAACTGGTCATTCAAACCAGATCCCATGGCACAACAGACAAACCATTTTCAAATGGAGACCCTGATAACCCTAATGTGCCAAGTGTTTCATAAGGTTAAATTATTACTCACACAGATCTACTATGCTTCTAATTTATAAGAATGACTTTAGTCTGCTGCTAAAAACAGGTTTTTACCAATAAATGGCAATAAGATTACACATTTTCAATTAAAAGCCAAATTGTAGCCACAGACAGCACTTTTTATCAACGTTATCAAGGGCATCCATCGATAAGACAACACTGTGAGCTCGCTTTATCAGTACATCAGAGTCTAGTGCTCAGTGGGGTTCTCAATCAGACCAGTCATCAACAAAAAGGTTTTTTTAGGTTTTTAGTTCTCTTCTAGGAATTTTCTTTTAAAGCATCCATTTTACTCTGTTTAAATTAAAAGAGAAAGACAAAACACTAATAAGCACCTGATTCAGTTCAGTTTAGTAATTACACATTTTTGTTTAGTATGAGTCATTACATACAAGACAAGTAATTAGCCTGGAAAATATTGCTCAGAAACACGCAAACAAAAAAACACCAATAGAGAAGAGAATAAAATGAGTTAACCTAGCTGGAATAAAGGTGTCAAAGTGTCAGTTTGCCAATATTTTGCACTGCAGGAAAGAAAGTGTAAACGACACAAGGCATTTTCTGTATTTATTCCATGCATATATCCAAATAAAACTTACCCTAAAAACACAAGCAACACAAAAGACGTTCTCAGGCGTTTCAAACAGAAGACTTCCAATACGTCCAGACTTTTTACTGTGCTTTGCGGTTGTGATAAATTTTTGTTAATTTGTTTTGCACTTCAAGTTTCCATACAGGAAAACCGTCCAATAAAAATGGTACTGGTACCAAGCACTCAGGACTCCAGCCCAATAACAAACAGTGCTGGTCTTCAGTACTCAAAGAACTCCACCCAAAACCAAACAATGTTGGTGTATCCAGCACTCAGGACTTAAGCTCAATTCCACTACCAAACCCAGCTTATTGTCAAAGTGTGCAGGACTCCAGCGTCCATGTAACATCCTGCACTATTAAATACACAAAGCAGACACTGTAGGGTCAACTTGAATCTATAAGGACCATTTGCAATGTTTTTTAAATAATTCATGCAGAAAATGTTCTACCTGTACCTGTTAACCACTCAAAAAACCAACAACACCGTTTTCAGAATAAGAAAGTGCTGCTGTTCACCTGAGTATCTTTGTGTGAATAATGAAATAAAGTCTAAAGCAGATACAGTTCTGCAGGTTCACTTCTACTAATGAGTTTCTAACAAAACACTGAAATATCAGAACCATTTAGCCCCTCATTGCATTGCTTGGTTCCACATGTTTCACTCTATAACCGCTTAGGAAGCGCTTACTAAACATTAAACTTTCTGAAACCCGAGTCATTCGAAATTATCCTAAATCGGTTAATTAGTGATCTGGACTGCTGGTCGTAGATCAGGCTGGAGTTCATGTGCTAAACTACAGCCTTTATTCCACAGTAAAATCTGTTCAGTCTGTTGTAACTGAGATCACTGCATCTCTACACGCCACATACAGCGGAGTAAAGCCACAAACAGCGTGTGCACTAACGCTAACAACACAATAAACCCACAATTAACACACACACCATTCACACGTGTCACTTACCGCTTAAAATCCACGTGTAAAACGGTTAAAACATCCGCATACAGTTTAAAGGAGGAACTTTGCTTTAGTGCTGAAGCGCATCCCGCCCCGCTCCGCCATGTTCAGTCCGACACACACACACACACACACACACACACACACACACACACACACACACACACACACACACACACACACACACAC